>VZTZ01033638.1:233799-261920 GCA_013400955.1 Drymodes brunneopygia
TGCGCGCCTTCGCCCGCGCCCGGTGGCGTCCCGGGGGCAGGTGCGCACGGGGCGGGCGGTGCCGGTGCCGGTGCCTCGGCCTGACGCGCGATGTCGTTCGCAGGGGTCCTGGCTGCGCATAAGATCACGGCGAGCTCCCCAGACACTGACCTGCCCACCGTGAGCGGGCTGCGGGTGAGTGCGGCCGGGTAGCGGGGGCCGGGTGGCGGCGCTCCCCTCCGGTCTGTCCCGGGACTGAGCGGTCCCGTTTCTCCCCAAACCGGTGCAGAAAATGGGAGTGAACTTCACGGTGAGCAACAAGGACACGGTGAAGAGCAGCGATGTCCTCTTCCTGGCCGTGAAGCCACCCATCATCCCCTTCATCCTGGAGGAGGTGGGCCCTGACATCGAGGCCCGGCACATCGTGGTCTCCTGCGCAGCCGGCGTCACCATCAGCTCCATCGAGAAGGTGAGAGGGGACCGGGCCGTGCAGGGCCGGCCATGAGCTGGTTCCACCCCTCTGGCCCCCAGGAGCCGATCCAAGGGACACGTGTTACTTGTGCCACTCAAGACCTAAAGTCATGCAGCAACAGCAGCCAACTTGTTTTCGGTCACCTTTGCCTGTCTTCATCAGAAAATGCTATTAGAGGTTTTATCCAGCTCTTCCCTCACATGAGGTGCTGGTCTGATCATGTTTCTTTTAACAGCATTTGGTCATCTCACCTGAATTTCTGCAGATTTTATGCTAAGTGTCTGCAGGAGCTGTTTTGGAGATCTGTGGGTTGTGTGGGATTGAGGCCTTTGGGATTCTGTTTCCAGCCTGGCTTTGACCAGCTCCTCCGTTGCTGGTACTGCCAAAGGCTTCACATTCACTTAGGGGCTGCTGTGGCTCAAAGCAGGGTATTTGAGATGCACAGGTCTCTCTTTTCCTTCTGCTAGTGTTGTTCTTGCCCCTTGGGGGTCCTTTCCTGGACGGCCCATTGATGAAAAATATGCACTAAAGCTCATTTTTCTCCCTTCTTTCTTTTTTTTCTTACTTTCTATCTTCAATGATTTTCTGCCCTAAGAAACTCTCTACCTTCTGCCCTACGCCAAAAGTGATCAGGTGCATGACCAACACCCCTGTGATTGTCCGGGAAGGTGCTACAGTCTATGCCACTGGAACTCATGCGGATGTGGAAGATGGGAAGCTTTTGGAACAACTGATGGCCAGTGTGGGCTTCTGCACTGAGGTGGAAGAGGACCTCATCGATGCTGTAACGGGGCTCAGTGGCAGTGGCCCTGCGTATGTATGTGCTGTTTCCTCAGCTAGTGGCAGTCTTAGGGAGAGCAGTTGGCTTTGCCTGCCATACAGTCTGTGCAACTTCACTTTGTCATTTTTTTTCCCCATCACCCACTGTCGCAATGGGACATGTATTCGAGGTGTCCAGTTTGGGACAGCAGGAAAATTTTGTTACTGGTCAGATGAGTCTGAAGTCCATAGCCAGTGTGCAGTGTCCACCTGTCCATGCTGCAAAACTTTGGCCTGTAGTTGGCATGATGCTGAAGCTGAATTTCTCCCCTTCCCCTCACTTCTGAGCTGTCACTAGTGGAAGAGAAGCCTGGCATGGCATCCATGCAGTAAAGGGGGAGGCTTTTGTCACATCTGTAAGTGATAGGAGTCAGCACAGTCCTGAAGCCCTGGATTCTCTCCTCCCTGAGACTTAACAGTCCTGAAGCAGAGTCTTTCAGTCACCTTCTTCTTCCCTCTGGTCTCAGGCATTCACTGCCCTGGATGCTCTTGCGGATGGAGGAGTAAAGATGGGCCTTCCCCGCAGGCTGGCAGTTCGACTTGGAGCACAGGCTTTGCTGGTCAGTGTTACCTCCTGCATAACAAATCTGTGCCTCTGTGCAGAGGAATCTACACACCACAGTTTGAAATTATCCTGGTCCTCACAGAATCTACTTTAAAGGATGTGTTTGGTTTGAATGCACACAGATTTCGGGTGAGGGGCTGAAGGAAGTGTCCTGCGGAAATCTGCTGGTGCTGGTGGTGGTGTGGGAGCTGGGGTCTGGGAAACTCTGCTCCTTTGCGGGCTTTGTCAGCTCTGAAAAGTATTTTGGCAGCCTGCAAAAGCCCAGGTTTGCCTGCTGTGAGGGTTGGTACAGTGGAGAACAGGAGTTTAAAACGGTGGCTTCCTCAGTCAGAGCTCTGGCAGGTGTTTTCCTTGCTACAGGGTGCTGCCAAAATGCTGTTAGAATCTGAGCAGCATCCCGGTCAGCTGAAGGACAATGTCTGCTCACCTGGGGGAGCCACTATCCATGCCCTGCACTTCCTGGAGAGTGGTGGCTTTCGCTCACTTCTCATCAATGCTGTGGAGGCTTCCTGTATCCGGACAAGGTGGGCACCTAGGATGTCCTAAAGAGCCTGCAAAGCTTGCCCCCTACCCTCCCTGTCTTCTTTTTTCCATGTCTTCCTCTCCCATTACCCCATTGTAGGGAGCTGCAGCATTTGGCAGACCAAGAGAAGATTTCCCCGGCAGCCATAAAGAAAACTTTACTGGACAAGGTGAAGCTGGAGTCTCCTTCTCTGTCTGTGGCATCTGCTAGCAAAGTCAGTCTGTTCACCAGCAAGAGCAAGAAGAACTGACCAGCATACTGTATTCTGGCAGTGCTGAGTGTCAGTGTCCTGGATGCAGCCAGGGCAGGGTTAATTTTTGCAGTAGCCAGGAATGGTGTGGCCAGGACCCTGGTTATTCTATACATCATGCAGTGGGAAAGGGCAGGGGGAGGAGTTGAGAGGGGAGGATTTGGGGCAGGGGAAAAGGGCTGAGGGATGGGGATGGGGAGAAAGGGTCCCTTCTGGTTGGTAGCATGAAGTGAGCAGTGGGGGTAACATGTTACACGTGGTGAGCAAGTGTGTGTCAATCCTTCACCTCTCTTCTACACTCTTTTTAATATTGTTGCTGTTATCATTCATTTTCTTATCTCATTTCTGTTTCCAGTAAATTGTTCTTATTGCAAACCATGATCTTTACCTTTTGTGCCTCCAGTTCTCCTCTCCAGCCCACTACAGGAAGAGAGGGACAAGAGGGGAGTGAGTGAGCAGCATGTGGTTATGAGTATTTCAGTGGGACCACTAATAGGGGGAATACCATTCCTAAGCCACAAGTGTTAGTGTTCTCTGTGTTATTTCTATTTGCTCACTCTGCATGTTGGTGTCCCCTGTACCAGGCTTGTGGCTTGCAGCAGCTGTGGGGCAGTGCTGTAGCAGAGGGTCTTTAACCTGTAGTGGGGTTGGTGTGAGCTGTCCCTGAAAGCGCTGTTCTACTGGGAGGGGGTCATACTCTCATCAGAACTTTGCCAAGGAAATAATTTGTCCAGAAGCCTTGGGTTCTTCCAGGACTCAAGCAGAATTTGTGGTGTCCCATGAAGAATTTTTTTTTAACAGGATGTTTTAAAGATGTTTCAGAACTTTTGGTTTCAAAGGTTGGGTCCCCTCTGGCCCCATCTTGCATCTGCTCTCAGAGCTTATGTCATGTCACTACCATTATTAGCTAGAGCAGATGCTGCCTCACAAACACTGCTGCATGGTACATCAGGGGCTGGGCCCAAAATCACCTCTTGGAATGGACCAAGTGCCTCTGTCCGATCTCCCACCACTTAGAGAGACATATGGCATGAACATTGGACCATGCTCCTTTTCTCTCCAGTGGCGGCCCCTTCTCTCTGCTCAGTCCCGTTTGGGGAACCGTGACCTCTCACCGCCCCTCCTGTACTGCTGTCCTTGCTTGGGTGGTTTTGCAGGTGGAGGGGTAGTGAGTGTTTACATTTCCTGCTGTCTCTGAGATGCTGGTGATGGTAAAGTATTTTTAGTGTTAGGCTTTTGGCTGCTAGCAAGGTATGACCCTATAGGTGTGACAGATGGTTACTCTACCACTTTACATAAAAAACTGCTTCTCTGATGAGAGCTGTGGCTAATCCCAACTGTTTTGACTGGGGGTATCTCTTTCCACTGTCAGTGGCCACTAGGTCAGGAGTTCCTCCCTTTCCTGCTCAGGATCTGTAATACCTGTGCAGACAGGCCAAGCTGGAAGTCAGATGGATGAAGTACTGGCTGATGCAAAATGCAAGGGAGTATTGTGGAAAGAGTTCCCACTTGGCTGAAAAAGTGGGATGCAGAACGAATGGATGCCTGAGCTTGAGCCCCTCTACATGGCGACGTAGGGGTTGCCCCTGGGTACTCCCAGAGAGACAGAGCTATAGATTAACTTCCTAGATGGTTACAGACCTGTAACTGAGCTGGCCTCAACAGCAGATGGAAACCCAGCCTGTCAGGGGCTACAAGGGCCCTGCAAGGCTTGCGGTCACATGTCCGGCACACATAGCAGAGAGCAGCGGTGCTGCTACTGAATCAGAGCCCACCCAAGTCCCTGCGCTCTCCTGCGGAGCACAGTTTCTCCTTAACCCCTGTCTGCCCACTTTCATTGCCACACCTTCCGCTTGCCCCTCGCCCTTCCCTGGTGTGCTCATCCTGTCCTCCCTGCTTTGCCTGTAGCATGGCAGCAAGCACAGCAGGCACCAGTGTGTGTGTCAGGGATCCAGAGCTGTAGCAAAAGGGCTGGGAACAGACCTGGAGCGAGCCCGGCATGACCTGGGAAAGCAGCGCTTCAGAGGAGAGCAGCGGCCCCGGCCTCAACACGACAGCCAGGGCTCGGCGTACACGGCCCCGTGCCGGGGGAGCGACCAGGGCTCCCGTACACGGCCCCGTGCCGGGGGAGCGACCAGGGCTCGGCGTACACGGCCCCGTGCCGGGGGAGCGACCAGGGCTCCCGTACACGGCCCCGTGCCGGGGGAGCGACCAGGGGCTCCCGTACACGGCCCCGTGCCGGGGGAGCGACCAGGGCTCCCGTACACGGCCCCGTGCCGGGGGAGCGACCAGGGCTCCCGTACACGGCCCCGTGCCGGGGGAGCGACCAGGGCTCCCGTACACGGCCCCGTGCCGGGGGAGCCGCGGCTCGGAGGGGGCGAAGGGCGCCGCCGGTGCTGAGGGCCCCGCCGCTGCGGGCGGAGGGACCGCGCATTCTGAAACGCGCGATGTGCAGCGGGCAGACCCGCAGGACGCCGGAGGCTGCTGCCTCGCATGGCGGGAGCTGATCCGCAGCCGGTGCAGTGCTTTGGTGGAGCGGCAGCGCTCATCCCGGGACGGGAACTCGAGCGCGGCGGCGGGAGGAGCCGGCACCGTGCGGAGCGGCAGCGGCGGCGGGTCAGGGTCAGGGACAGGGACAGGGACGGGCGGGGCGGGGCAGGGCAGAGGTCGCGCCCTCCCCGCGCCGCCCCGGGCACAGCGCGGGCCCCTTAAGGCCCGGGGCGGTTGCGCCGGGCGCTNCCGCTGCCTCCCGGGGCCGCCCGCAGGCATCGCGCACACATCCGGCCCCTCCCTCCCGCGGCTGCCGACTGCCCCGATCGCGTTACAGACCGGCTGCCCCCAGGCCGAGCCTACCCCTCTCTACCCCGCCGCACCTCCGGGTGCTCGGGCTCCGCCGGTACGGGTGCGACCTGGCCCTCACCGGGGCCTCGGGTCCCGCCGGGCGGCCGACCCCGCCGCGCGTGTTCGCCGTGGTCTGCGATTCTTCTCCCGGGGACGAGAGGGCCGGGAGGGTGAGGCGCCATCGGGGCGTCTCGCCCAGTTCTCGGAGCAGAGGCTCGGCCGCAGGCAGAACAGCCCCGCTGCCTGCAGTCGGTGCCTTGTCCTCGGGCTGCTCCGTTCGCTGCAGACGTGCGGGCGGGAGGTTCTGGCCCCTGTTCCGCGGGGGCTGCCCCGTGCTTGGCGCTGTCTCCCGAGCGGAGCGGGTTTCTGCTCCCGCGGGACTGCAGTGCCTGACCAACACGGAGGGTCTGGGGGTGTGTGTTGTGCACGGCTCGGTCACGCTGTTCAGAGCTGGAAAGGTCTCTGACTGTCCGGAATATTTGAGGCTCTAGCTGTGTGGTCGGAGGAGGGCATTGCCAAGGGTAGGAGGGAGTCTCTTAGAGAGCCGGCCCTTTCCTTTAGCAGTGTAGGCAGAGTTAAAACCAGCTGGGTGGGCAGTTTCCTTGAGGAAAAAACTGCTCTGGAAGTGCTCAGGGCCAGATGACCTCACCAGGGAACCCCCAGGGTGGGAAACACAGGAGAGGCACTGTCTTGGCTAGGTAGGTAATTTGTGGAGTCATTGGATGAGACTGTGTGAGCTAATTTGCCAGCCAGCAAATAAACAGAGAATGAAATCCACGCTGGGAGAGAGTGTTCTTCTGCGGTGTGCCCCATCAGTGCTGATAAACCACAATCCTCTGCCTGCCCGTGCAGAGCCCGTGGGGCAGCACAGCCCTTGCTCTGCCCACGGGGCTCCCACCAGTTCTGCCCGCTGGAGCGGGTGATGTCAGAGTGTTTACACGGGGCTCATGGCAGGGTTCTGCATCAGGAGTGTGGAGAAGGGCCCGTGCTGGATCATGCATGCTGCTGTCAGTTCCCGTGTGCTGCCGCTGAGCAGAGGGGAGAATTGGCTGTGCTTATGCTGAGTTCAGGCCTTTTGAGCTCTGGGGAAATGTGTTGAGGCTGCAGTTTCTTCACTGCAGCCATTGTGTTTGGCACTTTTCAGTGTGATCTTTCTTCAGGAAGCTATCAAAAGCTGATCCATCAGCAGTCTGGAGAGTAAGGCTAAGTTTGATCTCTGATATGTCGCCAGTTCTCTGGGTGTCCTCTTTGTGAGCTGCCAAACAGCCCGGCTAAAACAGGATCCAGGAAATAGCCAACAATTCTTTGGGTTGTTCTTCCCATTCTGCTGACTGCCCTGTGTGTTGCTGCACCTTGGAGAGTCGGGATCACCAGATTTTTGGGGACAGTCCTGTTGCGGCTCCGATGGATGTTGTGAGAGGCTCCTGCCTGAGAAGATGTTGTGTTAGAGAGTGCAGAGGCAGGAATGAGTAGCTGCCTCTGCTGTGTGTAGTTCTGCCAGGGCCGGCTGTTCCCCAGCCTGCTGAGGAGCACTCTCCCCAGTGCCCTGCCTGATGCAGCATGTGTGTGCCCTGTTTGTTTCCTTTTGGGTCTGCTGTAATGAAGGCAGCCTATGTGCTTGCCAGGCAGCTGTAAATTCTTTATTGCCACAAGGCAAGCAAATTCTTGTGGTCCTACTGACCATACCTGCCCTCGACTCCTTCCACTTGCATGAGGAAGGGGCACGGAAGTGCTGCAGGGGCATGCTGTTGGTCTCTCCAGCTATTCCCTTTCCTCTCCCCTTTTCCCAGCAGATATAGGTAGGAACGGAAGGAATAAACAGCAGTCTGGGAAGGAGGGAAGAATTGATTTTGTGCAGCAGTTGCTCGCGTGCTGCCTGTCCTGCCTCATTGCAGCTGCCTTCCCTGGGCAGCAAAATGACTGTGCCTATGCCAGCGTGGTGGGGTGTAGCAGACATCTTGTTGGAAGGAGCATTGTCCTCTAGGTATATATAAATAGCCTGGCTCTTGGCAGGCTGCAGGCTTCAAGAATATCTTTGCTGGTGTTCTGGGGACTGCTGGCCCTGTTCACCTCCCGTAGGTCGTAGATGCACTGGAGGGAGCCTGTGCCACAGCTGCTGGAAGAGCACAAAGTCATATTTGCTGATATGTGCATTTGATTCTGGTCTGTAACTGTACATCAGTCCTGCTGGGAGTAAGGTAGGGGCAAAAAAAATTGTTTGACACCTGCGAGATGAAAGGGGTGGAGGCACCTGTAGGCTGCACAGGAATACTGGCCAGGGCTGAGTGGGTGCAGTCTGGGCTGAGAGGGGAGTGCAGTTTGGGCTGTTTGAGGTGCAGCCATATCAAGGTAGTATCTGTGTGGATTGAGTCCTTGGGCAGTGTAATAGCACTCTGAACTGAAAAGCCTGAGGCGAGGAGGTGTGAGGGGAAAGAAGCAGGAGCCTGGGTAGAAGTCTCTGTAAAGCAGGCCTGGGAATTGCTCTTACCAGTTCTGAAGTCTTGTCTTCCATGGCAGAGAAGGAGCCTGCTCTGCTGGTTTTTGGCACCTTTAATCTTTATTTTCTTGTGAGCACACCTTGGCTCTGAGGATAAGGAGGAAGAAAGTGTTTCTGGGCCCTAGCATGCCAGGGATTGACAGGTACTTTCTCATAGAAAAGACCTACAACTAGGGTCAGTTTTGTGTGACTGGGAGAAGTGAAGGCTGCTGAGGCATCAGGCCGAATTTGTGATGAAATTCCAATGTGTCCAAGGCTTGCCCTGTACCCTTTGCTGAGGGTTATGTCTTATTCAACCGTACTGGCTGCATCCTTGGGGGTATCTGGAGTCTGGTAGGACTGGGGAGCTTCTGAGCTGTGCTTGGGCACCTGTTGGAAGGGCGTGTTCAGGTAACCTGCCCTGCTTGGGAGTGACAAGGATGGGGCTGGGAGCAAGTGGTGCAGAGTGCCAGCCTGCTGAGTCAGCATGACTGGCCTGGAGCAGCCATGCTCTGGACCCTGCCTGCTGCTTGCAAGGCTATTTTTAAAAATGTGGCTTCCATGTATTCCGACTCCTAGTTTTTTCATTTCCCCCACCATAAACAAAAAGCCAGCATTGCCACAAAGTCTCCATGGGAGAAAGAGTGTGGAAGGGCAGCAGTTTCTGCTCAGGGACAGAGTCTGTTCCTTGTGAGTCCAGCTCGGCTGGCTGCTTGTTGAGTGTCTTCTGAGGCAGGGGTGAGTGGGGACCAGGATGTGGAGCACAATGGGGCGTTGCTGCTGGACCCTGCCAGAGGAATGCAGTGGGCTCTGCTGTGTCCCAGGTGCTAATTTGACCTTTCTTCCCTTCCAGAACCCAGCTGACAAGGCTGTCGTGTTATGACGACCCCCAACAAAGGAAACAAGGCCTTGAAGGTAATGCGGCGGGTGGAGGAAAGGGGGGCAGGGATGGGTGTAGGCGTCCGCCTCAGGTTTCACAAGGGTGTGCTGCCTTCTCTCCCAGGTGAAGAGGGAGCCAGGCGAGAATGGGACCAGCTTGACAGATGAGGAGCTGGTGACCATGTCTGTGCGAGAGCTGAACCAGCATCTACGGGGCCTGTCGAAAGAGGAGATCATCCAGCTGAAGCAGCGTCGGCGCACGCTGAAGAACCGGGGTTACGCAGCCAGCTGCAGGGTGAAGCGTGTTACCCAGAAGGAGGAACTGGAGAAGCAGAAGGCAGAGCTGCAGCAAGAAGTGGAGAAGCTGGCCTCAGAGAACGCCAGCATGAAAATGGAACTCGATGCTCTCCGCTCCAAATACGAGGCTCTCCAGAACTTCGCCAGAACCGTGGCCCGGAGCCCCGTGACTCCTGCACGGGGGCCTCTCACTTCCAGTATGGGGCCCCTCGTCCCTGGCAAGGTTGCTACTACTAGTGTCATCACAATAGTGAAATCCAAAACGGACGCCCGGTCTTAGTGAAGCAAGCATTGCCTGAGCTTGTCTGTGCAGGGCAGTTAGGCACAAAACCAGCCTGGAATCCCCAAAGCACAAGCCCTCCCCACATGGGTCCGGGTTCCTTTGACTTGGCCCAGGACTGGCCCACTGATTGCTCCAGTTTATTTTGTTGTGTCCGGATTGGTATGAGCAGTGGTGATGCATCCCTTGTCCTGTGCAGACAGAGCTTCCCACCCAGCAGTCTGTAGCCCTCAGGTGCCCTGGGGACAGACTGTGAGATTTTGGTTTTCTACCCAAAAAAGGTCTGTGCAGTGTGGCTGACAGAAGGGTGGAGGGGTGGCCCAAGGAAAGCTTTCTTTCTGGGGGCTGGGAACCCTATTTTTCGGTCACTTCCAAAGGCTTTATTTCATGACTCTTCCAGGTGGTGCATCTCAGCGCCTGAACCTGCTGCTTTTGTCTCCTTTGGTACCTATAGTTACAGTTGGGGTGTTCTGTGTCATAGGTTTTTATTCCTTTCTAGGTGTGCCTCTGTGCCCTAACGGTGGGTTTCCCTCAGACGTCCATGACGTTAGCTGTGTAAACTGGCAGTGGTGGGAAGGACGACGCTGCTGTGTCCTGCTGCTGTGGTCCTGGTGCCCTGCAGGGCCCAGCACCTGCCAGGGAAGAAGGGAGCAGCGGTACTGTGTTGACTGCTGGCCGGTTTTGTGCCTAATGTGTTGCACTGAACAAGACCAAAATCACTAGTTGTTCCCGTGTTTTGAGGGTATCAAGTGTCTCTAGTGTGATGGTTTACACAACCAGTTTATGTGGTTAAATAGCCCTTTATTTAAAGAGAGAAACATCATTTTAAGAGTTATTAAATTATCTAAGTTTAAAATTGGACAGAAGAGAGAGCGTATTTATAGTCAGCTTTTTTACCTGAGAAGGTGAGAATATTTGACCATATGAGTGGGGAAATATTCTCAGAGACTTTGCTAGTTAAAAGTTAATAAATAAATAATTTTAAAGTTTCTCATGAACCTCCCGCAAACTGTTTGTGGCTCTGAGGTTAGTTTTTATAAAGAGTTATCAGACTTTATTTATAAAACTTAGAAAAAGACAAAAAAAGAGGCAAGTCCTGTTTGATATCTTTTTGCAATTGTACCAAAAGTGACTTATTCTTGACCTTGCTAGTTTCTGTTGTGTCCCCGTGTGTTGGGCGCTCTGCTCCCCGAGCTCTCGTGCGGCGCTGTGGTGTGCTGTCATTTCACACTGTCGTCGTTTTCCCTAAACTCGACTGAGAGATTGAATTGGAATCTCTCTGAATTCTCCAGAAGGGTTCTGGTGCACAGGCGAAGGTGTTGCTGTTTTTGAAGCCAAGGATGGCTGGCTGGTGCAGTGAGGTGGCAATGCCTGCCCAGAGGTGTGTGGTGGGAGCTCAGGCAGCTCCTGCTGAGCAGCCAACACCAGGTTAGCTTGGTTATCTGGAGAGGAAAAACGCTGCACTTTCCTTCCTGCAGCAAAGCTGTCAGAGAAGTAACATGAGGGAGACTTGTCCAGGTTTAGGAGAAGACTGATGGGATTACATCCTGTGGTCAAAACTTGGGTTGGGCTCATGGCTCACCTGAACAGGAGGGGCAAGTCTGCAACAAGAGGGGCAACATGGGACTGGCTAGTCCCTGATGTCTACACATTGCTGGCCAGTGAGCTGTGGCAGGATCACTGTCTTTCCTGGAGCAGCTTCTACCCAGGGGGTTAGGAGAGTGCTCAGACTCACATCTGTGACACAGCTGAGGAGCTGTTTCTGGCCAGGCTCGATTTCCACAAACACTTTGACTCCCCTCTCCCCAGAGATTTGAGCTGATTTACTGAGTTTTAGAGAAGCAGGATGTGAGGGGGAAGCCCATGGGATCTCCTGGCTGCTGAAGATCTGAGTGGAGGGGGCAGATTGGGATAACACAAGTGAAGCCGCAGTCTCATGGGGAGGCATGGCCATCCTGGATAGGTTTTGGGGATATTTCTCATTGCTGAACTGATACTGCTGTCCCTGGAGCAGAGGAGCAGGTCAGCCTGAGAAAAGCTGCAGTGTGGCAGGAGAGGAGCAGGTAGTTGATGGGGATTTCCTGCTGGAGGAGATCAGCTTTGCTCTGATTGATAGGGAGTTTAGGGAGTTGTTTGAGATGCTTTTCCCAGTGAACTTCCCAAAGGAGGAGCAGGTTAGAACATTGCCTCCAGACTTCCCCCTTCTGGCCCTGGACTTAGTCTTCTCTGAAGTGTCTGATGTGCCACTTGCAGCCATTCACCACACGGGCCACACACTGCACAGCACTCAGCAGGCTCTGGTCTTCCAGCTGGTTGTGTGGTGACTGGAAGAAGTGAGATTTTACAAAATACAGCAGCGTCCAGTTGTCCTGGGGTGCGAGTCCCAACCCTGTCCCTCCTAGACCCAGCCTGAGACTGAATCAGCCAGAGCCCTTCGGAACACAGCTGTGTCCTGATCTGGGCTGGAGGAGCAGGCAGGGTGTGTATGGGGCTGCTTGGGATCTTGGTTCCACAGCTGGAGCCTCTGGTGTAAGGAGAGCCCCATCAGCACAGCAGGCACCGATGGGCAGCCCTGCAGCCACGGAGAGCTTGCTTTTGGTTGTGCTGTGTGGCAGGGAGTGCCCAGTCCTGCCCCGCCGGGCCGGGGCTGCTGCTGCTCTGTCCTGGGGCGCAGCAGGGCTGGTCAGTGCTGGCTGCACCACGCGTCCTTCCTGCTCCCCGCACTGTCCCCCGTGCTCGGAGCCTGCCTGGCGTGGGCTGTGTGCTCAGGGAGAACAGGGCGTGCAGAGCGGAGCAGGTGCCAGGCCGGGGCTGAAGGGAAAGAAGCTCTGCGGGTGCCGGGCTGGGTGTCAGCGAGGCCACGGTCCCCTGAGTGCTGCTTCCCTGTGCTTTTGGTTTTGTTCTCAGTGAAGTGTAGAGCCCCGAGTGATGTATTTATTTCCGCAGTGTCCAGGGAGCCTCCCGCCCGGCTCCGGGGGATCCTGTGTGCTGCCAGCTGGCTTCCTGTGCCCGTGCGAGGCGACCCTTGCCCGAGCCGTCACGCTGACCTCTCTCTCGTATATAGTGTTTTGGAGTGTGACAATTCTTGTTCTTGAGGTGCTCGTCTGTTTGGTTTCCTGCTGTGGAGGGTGTCGTGTTCCCTTTCTCCTTTTCCTGGTGCCGTTCCGGGGCGCTGGGGAGGGACCCTGCGCCAGCCTGGCTGGGGAGCGTCCCCGGCACCCCCGGGATTTGTGTATCTTGTGAATTGTGTACAGTTGCTCCCGGCCGGAGCTGGGGCTGGCGGACAGAAGGGTCACGCAGAGGGCTCCGGGCTCGGTGCAGGCGGTATTTATTGCTAAGTTATTGCCGTTATTTATTCTGTACAGTGTCCGCCGCCTTTGTACGCGACAATAAACGCTTCAACAGCCGCCGCCTGCGCGTCCTTGGGGGTCCGCCCGGCACCAGGGGGCGCTGCCGCGCGCGGGGGCGGTGCCGGAAGCGGCGCGCGCGCTCCGGCNGGGCTGGCTGCTGCCGAGCTCTGCAGCCGCAGCCGGCCTCGGTGAACAACCGCTGTGCCCCGGTACCGGGAACGCGTCTGCCCTCCGGGGACTGCCTTGTGTTTGTCTCCGGTCAGCCGCGCTGCCAGGCGCGTGTGGCTGTGTGGGCAGGTCTCCCAAGAGGGTGGGTCAGCAGCTTCTGGTCTCCAGGAAGCTTTTTCCCGTGATCCTCCCATGAGTAACGCCCATGTCTTTTTCATTTGGAAACCACTGTTGATGTTGTGTTTGTATTGCTTTTCCTGGTTGGCCCAGGCCCATCTTCAAACTTCTGGGGAGATCCCTCCTCTTTCTGACTCAGTGGTGTGGTGTGTCTCTGACCCATGTGAACCTGCTGAGGTGTGTTTTTCAGGTGTGTGATGAACCAGAGGAGCTGAAGAGAAAGGCAGCTGAGCTGGCAGCAGCTGTGCGGAGTGCCAGGCACCTCGTCATCTACACAGGGGCTGGGATCAGCACGGTGGGTTTGGGGGGCAGCAGCTGGAGCCCCTGCAGGGGCAGTGTTGTGTGGACTGTTGCCTGGCTCCTGAATGACCCGCAGGACGTGTGTGACAAGCCTGGGATGCTGCACAAGTTCCATGGCCAGCACAATTTTCAGGCTGCACCTGGGGTCATTCCTGCTGCCCAGGAGATCCCGCGGCTGCATCGCCTCCGAGCGAGTGCAGGATGTGCAGCCTGAGCAAGAGGACTCTGCTCCTGCCTCAGTCAAGTCTCTTCAATGACTTGGTATAAAATGTCAAGCCAGTCAGCTCAGGGGCGTTATATGTGTTACCAGACATGCAGAGACAGCTGGGGATTGTTGGAACTTATAAACGGCACTTTGAGAATTGTTTTGCTGCAATGGCCTGGGGCAAAGCAGCAGTCTGGTTCTACATCTTCTAATGTGACATCTGTCACCTTTGTGTGAGCTCTGTCACTTCATTCTCTGCTGAAATGGAGCATGGTTCTGGGCAGGGGGCTGAGTGCTCATGAGATGTTGAGTGTGAGGTACCAGAACCAGAGTCTAGGCAACACAAGAAAAGGCTCAAGAATGGAGTTCTGTGTAGGGAAAGGGGAAGTACCAAGGGCAAAAGAGTTCTGGAGGGATTCCATAATGGTAAAATTGGAGAAAGCTAACACTAGAGGTGAAAATGAGAGCTGAAATATAGGAGACAGAGAGAGAAAAAACATGAGGAGGTTTCCCTGTGTTTAGGGAACAACTATGCTGGAAAACTCAGAGGGAATGAAAAAGCAGCCATGGATGGAGGTGTCTGTGGTTCTCCTGGGTGGGCCTGGGTTGGTTGTGTTTGTGTACAAGAGCTGTGAGAACCCTGCCCCATTAGGCCTGGTTTTCTCCCCTGCTGACAGGCAGCCTCGATCCCAGACTACAGAGGCCCCAACGGCATTTGGACCCTGCTGCAGAAGGGCAGGACCATCAGGTGAGGAGCCAAATTCTGAGCTGTATCACAGGAAGCTGATACTGGAAGAGGTTAACGGCAATTCCAATTTCTTTTTTCCACCTTGCTTCTCGTCAGGGCTGCAGACCTGAGTGAGGCAGAGCCCACGCTCACACATATGAGCATTGCCTGCCTGCACAAGCACAACCTGGTAAGATATTTTTTCCTCACCTGACTCATGTTCCCTTACCTAAGAATGATAAACCCAGCAGTGAAGAGAAAGCTTTTCAGGATATTGCCTGACTACATTTTTGGCTCAAGTGGCTGCATATTCGTGTAGGAAAATGTGTCCAAGCCTTCCTCAGTGAGCTGCAGGCTGCAGCTGTGGCAGGTTTTCCCCTGGTGCATTTTCTTTAACATGTTGTATTTGTACCTGGGTGAGGCTGGTCTGGGGAGCTGGTCACAAATCAGCCAGCCCTAGAAATGTTCTGTTTAGCAGGAGGAGGCTTTCCATTTAGCTTTCACAAAGGTCTGTTCACTGTGCTTTTCTCCTGTGGGTCCTGCTCTGATGTACAGGCTGTTGGTGTGATTTGGGACACGCATATCACCTGTGCAGTCTGGGGGAGCTCAGTGCTTTGTTCCCTTCAAGGTGCAGCACGTGGTGTCTCAGAACTGTGATGGGCTGCACCTGCGGAGCGGGTTACCCCGAGCTGCAATATCTGAGCTTCATGGGAACATGTACATAGAGGTGAGTACCCAGAGCAGGAAGAAGTCACTGTTAAGTGGCCTCACAAAAAGAGAATGCAAACTCTTGATCTGCCACTAGCTCAGAAGGAATTAGTACAAGGGCTTGGCCTGTGTGCAGTTCCTGTCTTCAGACTGTCAGGTTTGGGGTGAACTATTTAGAAAGTACCAAACCCTGTAGCTCTTCCTCTGTACCTGCTGGAGCCTTTTGCTTCTGACCTCTCTTCCTCAGCCCTTCTCTGAAATCCCTCCCAGCATGTAGCCAAAGGCTGCCTGTAGCTCCACTTGCTGATTTAAAAAAAAAAACTTGAGGTTTTCCAAGTTAGCATCTGATCCCTGATGCTTCCGTCTACAACTTCTGTGTTGTCCCCAAAAATGCTTTTCTTTCAAGAGAAGAGGCTTGCTCCTGGCCTCTGGTGGGTGGGATGCTGATGATGTGATGGGGTTTCTGCTTTCGTCCTGCACCAGGTCTGCACTTCCTGTACACCCAACAGAGAGTACGTGCGAGTGTTTGATGTGACGGAGCGCACGGCCCTGCACAGGCATCACACGGGCAGGATGTGCCACAAGTGTGGGGCACAGTTGAGAGATACAATCGTCCACTTTGGGGAGAAGGGGACATTGAGACAGCCCCTGAACTGGGAAGCAGCAACAGAAGCTGCAAGCAAAGCAGATGTGATTCTTTGTCTGGGTTCCAGCTTAAAGGTAACTTTAGAGACTCGGTGAAGATTGTTAGCAGCATTCCCTCTTGGTGATACACCTTGGTGCTGAGCAGTCTCCTCCCAAACAGACAACTGTAAACTCTGGTGTCAGGATTCGCCCAACATCTGTGATAGTCTCTCTTCCTCCCTCTTTCCCCTCCTGGTAATACATTCCTTTTCCTCTCACTGATACGGTTCACGGCTGCGTGTGCCTGTGGCTGTGCTGATCCTCTGTGCTTTGTGGCAGGTTTTGAAAAAGTACCCACGGCTCTGGTGCATGAGCAAGCCCCCCACACGCCGGCCCAAGCTGTATATCGTGAACCTGCAGGTGAGATAGAGCCCTTCGCGCCGGGTTGGCCAGGTGTGAGCCGAGGGGCTGCGGATGAGTGGGGCCGAGCCCCCGGCAGGAGCCCCGCCTGGCGCCGCGGGGAGCTGCCTGCAGCCGGCTCTGCTGTCGCTCGCAGTGGACCCCGAAGGACGACCTGGCCGCCCTGAAGCTGCACGGCCGCTGCGACGACGTGATGCGGCTGCTGATGGCAGAGCTGGGGCTGGAAATCCCGCGCTACGACCGGTGAGCGGCGCGGGCGCCGTGCGGGGGGAGCTCCCGGCCCGGGGCCGCCTCCAGCGCCCACCGCCGCCCTCTCCTTCCTTGCTTCCACAGGNGTTGGCTACGCTGGTGCCTCCGCCTCCTCTGTCACCGCGGCGGGACGGGCCCGGGCCCGCGGCACGGCGGCGCCTTCCTCTGTACCTCTGTAGAGCCGCCTTGCAGCGCCGGGCGAGCGGGGGCGAACGGGGCCGCTCCGGAGCCGGGAGCGCCCTGGGCTCGGCCGCCTGACGGGCGGCGGTGGGGCTGCTCCGTTCCTCCCGGGCTGTAGCCCGCAGCTGCCGGGCAGGTGCGCGGAGGGAGCGACCCCTGCGGCACCAGGGCCGGCTCCCTGCGAGGGGAGGGAGGGAGCGCTGCTGCGGGTCCTGGGNCCCCATCTTCGCGCTGGCCGAGCCGCTGCGCCCCGGGGAGGAGGGCACGCACTCGCGGAAGCCGGTGGCGCCGCCCCGGGAGCGGGAGGAGCCCCGGGAGCAGGAGCAGCCCCGGGANGCCGGGCTGTACCGGCACTGCTCTTCAGCCCCGAAGCCTGGGACAGATCGCCCGCAGCTTCCGAGGAAGCGCGTCCCGGTGTGTCCGGGCTTACCCGGCCCTTCTCTTTGCAGCTATGACATGGTGCACTATGGCCACTCGAACCAGCTGCGCCAGGCGCGGGCCATGGGCGATTACCTGATCGTCGGGGTCCACACGGATGGTAAGAGGTTTTACCAGGTTTCATCTCGTGCAGCCCCTCAAATTGCCCCGCAGCTTGAGGCCCAGGAGAACCAAGAGCTCCTGAAAGGGTCAGGGTTCTTCTTGCATCTGCTCCAGGATCAGTAGCCTCCAAGAGAAAAATGTCCCTCCTCTGGGAGTGGAGTTACCCCTGTCACAGTTTTGGACTGAGGATTAGGTGCATCAGATCTTGCAGGCTCTGAGGGTTAATCTGCATTCTGTGCTGTAAAAACAGTTGAAACAGTCTGCTTTCGCTGGTGGGATGTTCCAAAGCAAGTTACCTTGTGGAGAAAACTTCCAGATGGCCTTGAAATGAGCTAAGTGCCAGAAACAAGTTCTTGCACGTGAAGATGTATTTTAAATGGGTTTATAGATGCAGAATTTCTGGTATGAACCAGGTGTAGTATGAAGTTACTGTTTAAGAGGGAAGTTTCCCCTGGGGGGATGTCAGCAGACCCAGCTCATCCCCTCAGGAAGAAATACCCGGGTACAGGGAAGCACTGAGACCTTTTGCCCTCTGAATTCCAGGGCCCTTGTTAAATGCTTAGGAAATGCAACTGAATCAAAATATTTTCTGATCTATCTGGGGCTTCCTTTGCCACCACAGACTGATCCCAAGCTGAGGATAAGCCTGCAGTGAAGTTCACCTGCCCATGAAATGAGTGAGGCAGTGACTGAGAGTCACTGCAGCTGCAGGATGTGCTTCTAACTGGAATTTTGTTTCTTCCCCAGAGGAGATTGCCAAGCACAAGGGTCCCCCCGTCTTTACACAGGAGGAAAGGTACAAAATGGTGCAGGCCATCAAGTGGGTGGATGAGATTGCTCCTGGAGCACCTTATGTCACCACACTGGAAACCCTGGACAAGTACAGCTGTGACTTCTGCGTGCATGGGGGTGAGTGGTGTCTGAGGCAGTGGTTGTGCTGACGTGGGCACTCCGGGCTGTGAGCTCCAGGGGCCCTGCTGCAAACCAAGCAATGTCCTGGCTGGCACAGGGCTCAGGGATACCTGGTGTGTGTAGAGCTCTGCCTTCCCAATGCCTGCACTGGGCAGCACAGCTGCTCCTGGTCTCATGGTCTGGAGAAACATTGTCAGTGTGCTCAGAATCTTGAGAGTGGCCAGGACCCATGGTTTTAACTTACAAAGGTGAAATGTGTTGTTTAAAATTATCTTAAGGTTGCCCTTAGCACCAACAGAAATTTGAGCAAAGGGGAAAGCCATTTACAAAATTTAAGTGTGGAAAATATTATTGAAAAGGTAAGCATGCAGAAATACAATCACGTTTATATCTTGCTTATCCTGGGACAAGGTTAGATCTGAAAAGCTTCTCTCTTTATCCAGCTGATAAGCTGTTCAGTGGCTCAGCTGACCGTGTGGCCAGAGACCTAGTTCTTAGTGTGAACACTCTTTGGTGTTGCTGAAGAGAACCAGTGTTCTGAGGAAACGTTCTTACTCTGGGACTCTGTCC
Source organism: Drymodes brunneopygia (assembly GCA_013400955.1). Taxonomy (NCBI): domain Eukaryota; kingdom Metazoa; phylum Chordata; class Aves; order Passeriformes; family Petroicidae; genus Drymodes; species Drymodes brunneopygia. Next base: position 252,311 of record VZTZ01033638.1, read on the forward strand.
CTTCCTGGGCTGCTGCCAACGCTTATAAAGCCTTAGCCCTTCCTCCCTGCCCCTCTGAAGGAATTTTGTTAGTTTGACCAGGAGTAGTCTTTGCACTCATTTCGTATATCTCTCATCTGATCCCAGCTATTGATAAGCCAAGTATTTCACTAAGTGTAAATAAATCCTTAATCTTTAGAGGATAAACATGCTTTTTTCACATGGATGAAGTAGTTTTCAGATTCCTCGTTTACTTAATTGCCTGGCCTGAAGTCGTTTGGTGTAGGTGACCCCTTACAGGGCTTGGTGAGGGGTTCTGACAGTAGAGGAGTGCTCGTGGCCTCTGCTCCAGCTTGCCTGCATTCATCCCCTCTGTGCTTCTCCTGAGCAACACGCCTGCCCCGGCAGTTTTGCGAGGTTGTGTTTGTGCAAAAGTTGAGTTTGGAAATAGCTGAGCTTATCTGGGCAGGTGACAGCAACCCTGCTGTTTGTGCCTCTCCTGGCATGCCAGGTTGTGCTGTCAGTGTGTGCCCTCTTGTTCCTGTGCTCTGAGGGAAGGGTGTGGGGCTTTGGGAGAGCTGGGCAGGACTGAGCCACCCCACTGTGTGGGTGCACTCGTGGGCCGTCCTCTGTTTTGGCAAAGGGAATCCAGCTTAGCTTATGCTTGTGAAGGCTTTGTATCATCACCAAAAGTATGTGAGAGGTGTTTCTGCAGAGGGAGTTGGGAGCCACATGCCAGAGATGAACTGGAATTGCCTCTCTAGAAGGGTCACTGGATGTCACTGTGGAAGTGCCATCATTGAGAGGAAGAACTTTCCATTGGATGAACTTTTTCATTGACTGAAAACTTGTAACATGAACCAAGGGTTAAAACCAGTCCCAGAAGAGCTAAAAGGTTCTTTTTTAACATTGATACAGATAGTGCCTGTTCATTGTCATTCAGACAATAATCAGCTATGCCTGCTATTTTGGGGCCCCCAGCAGTGCACCAGATGGGTAATGGTGTTTAGTATCCAGGAATATCCTTGTCTCCACAGACACAGTAATGCCAGGGTTAAAAATCCCTGGCATTTTTGTGGGGCACAGGACATGTTCCCTGTGTATGCACAGGGATTTGGATTGCAGAGTTCCACTCTGGCTCCAGGTGTGTGGGACTGGCACAGCTGCTGTTTTTGTGCAAGAGAGCTTTGGTGCAGTTCTGAGGCTTTTCTCTCTCTACAGATGACATCACCTTAACTATCGATGGCAAGGACACCTATGAGGAAGTAAAGACAGCAGGGCGATACAGGTAATCTCTTGCTGCTTACCTGTTTATCTTGTTTTGGGCAGAGTTTCTGGGACTTTGTGCCCTGAAGGGAAGTCAGATGAAACAAACCAATCTTCAGGTCACACCTGAATTTGGCTCTGTGTGTGGCAGAGCTTCAGTTGCTCCCAGCATTTTGGCTCCAGGCAAGTGGGGCAGACAGTCCTTCCCACTGGGGCTGTCTGGTTCCTGGCAGATGCTAGCTCTGGTTTTAAAGCCTCACTGAGAGCTGGCTCAGTTGGGAAGTCTGAGTGAGGGAAGCGTTCACGTGAGTGGTTGCTGTGGCATGAGGATGATGCAGAGGCTCAGCAAATAAATGCTACACTTGAGAAGGAAGGCTTCCTTAGGACAGCCCCTGGTTTGGATTTATCAGGTGTCACAGGTGTTCCTGTGGCAATGGTGGGAAGAGAGAGGCATCTGCTCCTGTGGCTTCTGCTTCATCCTTTGCTTGTCTCCTGCAGGGAATGCAAACGCACTCAAGGTGTGTCCACCACTGACCTTGTTGGCCGCATGCTGCTCATGACTAAGGCTCACCACAGCAACATAGTGAGTCAGAGGGCTTTGGGTGGGAGGTGGAGAACAGGGCATGTGCTAGCTCTTCCCTTCTGCTGCCCCAAACAGAGTAGAGCACCTGGCTCCCAGGTGCATGGAGAATGGGCAGTGGCAGCAAAACAACCTGCTTATGTTTGCTTCAACATGTCTGAGATCACAGTGTGATGGGACAAAGACTCTGATGCCTCATGATCAGTATGGGCCTTGGGAACGTTAGAGGAACTGCAGGCAAGCATGTTGACTTCTCCCAGGGTGAAACAACACAGTGCAGGCACATTGATCTGTCAGCCAGGTGCTGCCAGAGTTGGAAACTCCTCTCCCTTCCCACTGAGCTTCATGCTTTTGCCTTCTGCTGTCTCTAGTCTGATCAGGCCTTTCTTGAGTCTCCTCAGCTCACTCTCTGGTTGGGAGCTAACCTAACCAGGGAAGAGTAAAATCAGTGGTTTTATGTCAGGTAATGAGTTGAATTTATTGAGTAACAAAGGAATCTGTGAATAGAATCACCTGGATAACTGCAGGAACAAGTGACCCACGGGTGAATTCAGGGACAGAGAGAGATGTTTTGGTGTGCTGAGCTGTTAAATTGGCTTAGCTGTAACACAGGAGTTTATACCGAGATCTGCCTGGTGCTGCAGGTACCTGAGCCTGCCTCTTGTGAGGGTCTTCAGCAGGAAAAGGAATGCTGTCCTGTCAGGGGCTTGCCAGGCTGAGGGAGGATGCAGCTGTGCAGCACTCTTGGGGCTGCTTGGTTGAGCAAGAACCACCTTTGCTGGTGGTGCCAAGCTGGGATCAGATAAGGACACATTTCCTCTGACTCATTCTGGGACACGACTCTGGTTTAGGTATTAACCAGTTTGTCAGCATTCAGTGCCCTGGATCCCTGGTGTGCCTTTTGAGCCTGGCCTTCCCAGCACTTCCCACACACAAGCATATCTTGGTTGGATGAGCTGTGCAAGTGCTTAAACATTTTGACTCTTTATCTCCCTTCAGGATGAGGACCTAGACTATCGGAAGCACACTGACAACTTTGGGAAGGTAATGTGAGTTCTGGTCGTGGACGTCTGGTTGTTGTCCTGCCTGAGAAGGATTCCCAGTGTGCTTTCTGGCCTGTTGCAGGCTTGTTTGTCCTCCCACATGTGGCAGTAATGTCTCAGTGAATGTCTGCTGTCCCCGTGTGGCAGCGCCTGCAGTGGCTGCGATGGCAGATGTGGCACATGAGCTGTCCTTCAGTGGGGCCACAGGGCTGCTGTCCCCACTGGGCCTCTGCTGGGTTCCTTCCTTGCTTGTAAAGCCCTTCCTGACACTTCCCTTGGGACCTGAGTGCCCGTGGTTCCAGCCCAGGGAGAGCCTCTGTGGATGCTCCTCTCAGTGCTTGTGTTGTTTTGAAGGTGCTGGTTTAGGTTTGGGAGGTGTGGACACAGCAGGTGTGGCCACACTGTGTTGCAGAGCTGAGGGCAGCACAGCCCTCTGGGCATTCCAGCTGCTGGGTCCAGCCTGTGGCTCTGACTGCTTCTGAAGAGCCTTCAGCCCTGTTTGTTTCCTTGGCAGCTGGATTGTCCCTGCTCAATGAGCTGTGCCAGCAGCTTGAGCAAATCTTTTTTACTCACAGGGGATTTGCTGACCCGTCTGAATCATCCTTAGTTCTCCACTATTTTGGGGGTTTTGAGTAGGTGTTTTGGGGCATATTGCTCCAGCATGGCTGTTTCCTGGGGCTCAGATCTGGGTAGAATGGATCAGGGCACTGTGTACCCTACGTGACCCCAACAGCTGAGCTGTCTGTGTGCTGCCCTTTGCAGGGCCTGCTCTGGCCTCAGCTGCAGTGTCTGTGTCCTGCCAAGTCCCATGGAGCAGCTTTGGGGAGCACAGCAGGTGACTTGGTGGCTGTTTGCACAACTGCCACGTGGTGGGGACCGAGCTCTGTCCTCAGAGCTCAGAGGCCAAACAAGTGCCCTGAGGCTTTGCAGAGCGTAGGTTGGTCTTGTGTTGTCTCCTGAGCACGTCTTGATTCTCATGGAAATCCAAACCTGCCCTGTTGTCTTCCTCCTTCCTGAGCTTTCCTCTTGGCACCTCCTGAGCTGGCTGCTGAGGGAATGATTTAGACACAGCATAAAGGGCTTTTGTGAAATTGCCTAAATACTTGATGCCAGGAATGTAGAAAGTCCAAGGTGCTGGGAGTTTCTACAGTGGCCAGCAAATTCAGATGAGGAGATTGCCCAGCACTGTGCTCTGTGTTGTCCAAACCCCCTCACAGAGCCTGAGAAGAAGCTGTGTCTGGTGTATGTTTCCACAGGGGCCCAAAGGTCACAGTCCCTGGACTGGCGTCTCGCAGTTCCTGCAGACATCCCAGAAGATCATCCAGTTTGCATCAGGGAAGGAGCCACAGCCAGGAGACACCATCATCTATGTGGCTGGAGCCTTCGACCTGTTCCGTATCCTTGACTCTCTTGGGTTGCAGCAGTGGTCTTTGTTTGAGCTTCTCATGTTGGGAGGCACCAGACTGGATTTTTCTTTTTTTCTTTTCTGTAGCTGCATGCGAGGGAGGAGTCAGGAGTGAGTTCTTCCTGGCAGTTAGCTCCTCTGTGGAGCAATCTGTGGCTGTTGGATTTCAGGAAGGCAGTTGGGTCCTCTCAACACTCTAAGGATTGTGGTGAAGACTGGCTGCCATAGCATCTGGAGCTGACACTCCATTCCTGGGGCAGGCTTTGAGGCTTTGTGCCAGAACATCTGGGACAAGTAGAAATTCTGGAGAGAGGCAAAGCTGAGTCCATGTAAGGTAGAGCTGAAGAAGTCTCTGGCTTTTGCCCAGAACCGATAGAACCTGAGGAGGGAGGCAGGAGCTGTTCTTGGAAATAGGCAATTAGTAGTGCAAGAATAAAATTCTAGGGATTCCTATCTCCCACTGTTGTTTTTGAGTGACTCTATTTTTGTCTTCCTTCCTCTGTTTTCCTTGTGAGCTTCAATTCCTTAAACAGATCTGCAGATGTTGGTCATGTAGATTTCCTGGAGAAGGTTCACCAGTTGGCAGAGAAACCCTACATCATTGCTGGGCTGCATTTCGATCAGGTCTGTGTAGAACCTGCCTAAAGGCAGAGCAGCTTGGGCCTGTTCTCTGAACCAGGCAGGCTGTGCCCTGGGAGACAGGACAGGGATGGATTGACCAACATGGGAATTTCATTTTGGGAGAGAGCAAGAGGGAAAGGAGTTGCTGTCTCTCTTTTGACTGTGCCTGGTGCTTTGCCATAGGAGGTGAATCGCTACAAAGGGAAGAACTATCCCATCATGAACATCCACGAGAGAACCCTCAGTGTCCTGGCCTGCAGGGTGAGTGGGTGTCTGCGCTGTTCCAGACATTGCCTGGAGCCTGGTGGTGTTCACTTGTGCTCAATGATCTTGCAGGAATTCCTTGGTGTGCCCTGAGCAGACAGACAGGACAAATCACTTGAGGCTGCCAGAGGTGCTGATGAGCTCTTGGGAGGCTCTGCTGGGCTCCTGTGTCATCCTGGCTGATCCAAGCTGGTGACAATCCAGCTGCTCTGCCAGCAGTAACAGGGCTGGACACCCTGTGGGGAGCTGTGTGGCTCTGTGTAGTCAGACATGTGCCACTAGAAACCTCTGCTCCCTGCACCAGGGGAGAAAATGCCTGGGACAAACTCATGGGGAGCCCCAGAAATGCGTGCCCAGAGCAATTAACTTTTGGGTTTGCTCTATAGGCACAGAAGGGACATTGTGTAGAGGAACAAAAAGCTGTTGTGTGACAAGCAGTTGCTGCTGAACCCACTTTTCTGTTCCCTTATTTGAACTTCTGGCTCTATAGCCAGGTGACCTGCTCAGGTCTCTTTAGGAAGCAGCTGGCTTCTGGCTTGGGATTGAGTTTTGGGTTTTTGTTCAATGGGTTTTTTTTCAAATCTGGACTCTACCTGGTTCCTTTTTTAGTATGTCTCAGAGGTGGTAATTGGAGCTCCCTATGCTGTCACTGCTGATCTGTTGGATCACTTCAGGGTGAGTCCTTGCATATGGATGGACATGAAGATGCTGGTGGGTGATGTGTGTGGGGAGCTGAAGTGGTGCAGGACAACACAGGGTCAAGGAGGGAGTGTTCTGCTTAGTGGGTTACAGGGAGCTCCAGAGGGACTGCCAGGCTGGTGCAGGAGAGTGGCTTTGCTGGTCTCTGGGCTGTGCTGAGTGGGAGTAGTGGCAGCAAATGTCCCTGTCATCTTCTGGATCTTATCGGTGACTTTCGTGTCCTCCTTCAGGTAACACTTGTTTGTCATGGGATGACTGAGGTGGTGCCAGACAAGGATGGTTCTGATCCATATGAGGTAAAGTGCCAGCTGCTTTGCCAGCATTTGATAGAGCCTGGCTCTGGTTGTGTTCCTGGACTGTTATTGCAGAGGAGGCTACCTGGGCATGGCTTTGACAGGTGATGCAGCTTTTCACCCACCCCTGAGGGTAGCTACGTGGAGCAGTCAGTAAATCATTCCCAACGCTTCACTCTTCCAAGCATTGTTTTGCTCTGCCTGTTTCTGTTTCACCCTTCATGGCAGGGTGAGAAATCCCTCACTTTGCTCTCTGCCAGTCCTGGGCAGCTCCTGTGTATGTGGAGCTTTGCTTTCAGCAGGCGTTTGTTCTGCCTGCGAGGAGCTCACTCTGCATCCTGCCTGGCTGGCTGCCACAGGACCTGCCACAGCTCAGCCCAACTGTCACTGCTGAGCTGCACACCCAGGTCCCACGTGTTTTCACAGCTCAGTGCTCTGTCTTTCTGCAGGAGCCGAAGCAACGCGGCATTTTCCAGCTGGTGGACAGTGGCAGCAATCTCACCACAGATCTGATTGTGCAGAGAATCATCAAGAACAGGTTGGGTTTCTTTGTCTCTCCGTTCCGTCACGTGCTGTTCCATCCAGAGTGTCTGAGGACTAATTAATGGGACCAGATAGGAAGTGAAGGTCTTATCTAAAGGCATCGAGCCAGCAAACTTGTCCTTCCTCTTTCATGGCTTGGGCAGACTGTAAATGTGGTTGTTCCAGTCTGTACAGGGAAGGGAACAGCTGAACTCCGCTGTGTCCGAATGTGCTGCACGGCACATTCAGTGTTTTTTCTCCTTTATTGATAAATTTACTTGCTGTATTCTGGGGGAAGGAGCATGTTGCTTCTTTCAGAGCTTTGGTCCTTTAGGCCTGAGTCCTTCACTTTCAGCACCTTGGCCCACATCAGCGATGAATTTGATTTTGGTGTTACAACACCCAGGACAGCCCGAGAATGGAACAGCAGCTCCTTCCACAGAGGGAGAAAGAAGTAGTGTGTGACCAGTGTGGGAGTCCAGGACTGCAGAGTGATGGCTACAGCCATGGGAAGCTCTGGGAGAGGCTCTGGAGGAATCTGGGGGTCCGGGGGGTTTCTGAAGTGCTCTCACAACAGAGCAGCATAGGAGAAGGCAGTGCTCTCCTGCTCCAGGTGGTGTTGTCCACAAGAGGTGTGGATGAATGAGAATCTCATGGCACTGTGTGATTTCTGCAGGCTGGAGTTTGAAGCTCGCAACCAGAAGAAAGAAGCAAAAGAGCTGGCTGTGCTGGAGGCCATGAGGAGACTGGAGGAGGAGAAGCACTAGGGCTGCAGAGCGTGGATGTGTGGGCCACAGAGTGCTGCAACTGCACCCTCTGGGAGAGCAACCTAGGAAAGGACCCCTGAAGGGGGGCAGCACTGCTGGCACTCAGGATGTGCTGTCCTACCCTCTGCTGTCCTAGCTCCTCCTGCACTAATTATGCAGACATAATGAGTTGGGATTCGCTGCCTAGTTTTATCTCCGTTAATCAGTCCCCGCCCCCTTTCCCAGGAGGAGATTTGACAAAAAGAAAATGGTTTTAATTATAACTAATGTTTTAACATGTTGATGTGCTTTTACCTTCTGCCATTTCTGGCTCTTAGTAGGAGGGAAGTGGAGGAGCTGCCCATGCCCCCATTCCCTGCCAGACTCAGCTGTCCTGACTGGGGTCTGCATTCCAGAGCAGCCCCTTGGGCAGGGCTGTGGGTGGCTGGACAGACAGAGCAGCCTCAGGGACAAGACAGGGCTCACGTTGTTCCTCATGCAGCTTTTGCTTAGGAACAAGGGGCTGGCTGCCAGAGGTGATGCCGGGCTCTGGGGTTCACTGCTGCCTCTCCTCAGGTCCTGCCCCTGCATACACCCAGAGCTACTCTGGGCTGAGCTGGATAAAGGCAAATCCTTTGCTGCCCCAGTGACAGGCTGCAGGTGGCAGCTGCTGAAGGGGCAAGTGGTGCTGGGATGCTGGGTCAAGGCATTTCTCCAAATGAGACAGAGGGATCCTGGGGCCTTTTCCCAAAGGCTCTTCCATTTGCTAGGCAGCAGGACCCAGTGCCTTGTGTGGACTGTGCTGAGCCCACCTTGTGCCCCATGGCTTACCTGAGGTCAGGACCTGGCCAGGTGAAGTTTTAGGGTTGTTTTCTGATGGCTGACATGCTGCATGCCTGCCTCTAAGGGGAGGTGCAGGGCTGGGAGGAGCAGTCCCGAGCTGTGAGCCCCTTTTGCCTCTCACATTCCAGGATACTGTGGTGGGTATCCTGAGCATCTCACTGCACTATGCCAGATGGTCCTTCCAGGCTGTGTCTGGTGTCCTGTCTCTTGTAAAATATTGTTGCTGATCATTAATAAAATGTTGAAGAGTTGTGCATTGGTCTTTCTGGGGCTTGAGTTCAGGCAGCAGAAAGGGGGCATAGGGACCATGTGCTGCAACCCCACTGCACTCGTTCTGAGGGGGAGCAGCAGCTTCCACTGCATCCCTGCAGCTCTGGGGGCTGGGGCTGGCACAGTGGCTCCTCAGCCTTAAGGACAAACAGCTCAGCCTTGGTGCTGCACCTGCTGAGTCCCCTCCAGGACACAGGAGCTACCACTGCTATTAAAAAATAACAGAAGCATTTTATTGCTGTTCTTGCTGGGCCTGTGGGGCTGTCAGCTCCACTGGTTCAGCCGTGGTGCAGTGGAAGGGCTGTTCCTCAGGGCCCCAGGAGCTGCTGCTGGGTTTACTCTGAAAACTTTGGCACATGATATTCCTTTCTGCCAGTGCCTCTGGGCCCTCCTGCTGAGCTGTTCACTGATGATGTGTGAGTCCCGGGGCACAACGAATGTACAGTTAAAATGGGGGAGGGGGCATGAGGAAATGGCCTGAATTTTCAGTTTGTGACTTTGGTTTCTGTGGTTTGTTGGTTGTTCTTTGGGGTTTTTTGGTGGTATTTTTTCCCCCTCCAGGCCTGGAGGATCAAAACTGGTTCCCTCACCCATCCCACAGCCCCCCTGGGATGCAGATTGTGGTGCCTGGCCTTCCCTGGAGCAGCTGCAGCAGGCACCTGTAACAGCAACCATGGCCCTGCTGAGGGAGGGGAGCAACAGATTCGGCCCAGACCCCCAAGCCCCTGCCCCGAGCCAGACTGGGGTCACCTCCAGCGTGCCAAAGTGGCTCCAGGCAGGAGCTCAGCACCAGCACTGGGTGTGGAGTCAAGCTGCAGCGGGGTCTCACGGTGCTGTGCTGCCCTCCTGCACGGTGGGGGACCCTGGGCCAAGGATGGCACAGCAGGTCAGGTCCATGGCGTGCCAAGAGCTGCAGCCAGGGGCACCGCTGGGACAGGGGACTCCTTGACTCCTTTCCTCATGGGCGCAGCAGCCCCTGGGGCCAGGCCGGGCCCTGGGCACCCCCAGCGGGATGGGGACTGCAGCACAGCGAGATCGGGCTCGGCAGAGCCGTGAGCGCCGGAGCGGCACCGCCCCGA
>VZTZ01033641.1:2925-13319 GCA_013400955.1 Drymodes brunneopygia
CTGCCATTTTCCCACTTTTCCTGCCATTTTCCCACTTTTCCTGCCATTTCCCCTCCTTTCCTGCCATTTCCCCTCCTTTCCTGCCATTTTTCCCCTTTTCCTGCCATTTTCCCCACTTTTCCTGCCATATTCCCCACCTCTCCTGCCATTTTTCCCGTTTTCCTGCCATTTCCCCCCTCTTTCTGCCATTCTTCCCATTTTCCTGCCATTTTTCCCACTTTTACTGCCATTTCCCCCACTTTTCCTGCAATTTTCCCACTTTTCCTGCCATTTTCCCCATTTTTCCTGCCATTCTCCCACTTTTCCTGCCATTTTCCCCATTTTTCCTGCCATTTTCCCCACTTTTCCTGCCGTTTTTCCCCTCTGAAAGAACCAAACCTTCAACAAACAGCCCTAAAACCACAATTCCCCTGCAATGGCATCGTCCTGACACACCCCAAACCTCCCCGAAAATGTCTGACCCCAAAGCAGTGACGGATGAAGCAGCTCTGAGGTCTGAATTTGAGGTCTGGATCCAGAATTGTCCCATCCCCTGCTTGATCCACACCCCAGCCACGCTTTTCCTGGTGCAGGATTTAGGATTTAGGGTTTAGCTGGACCCTAGGACAGGGTTTAGGCCGAGGTTTTGTTCTCACCCCGCTGTTTGCTCCCTGGGTGTTGAAGGCTCTGCTCTCTCTGATCCGGGGATGGCTTTGTCCCCATCCCTGCCAGGCTTTTGTCTTCTTTCCTGATATTTGTCTCCTCTTCAGTTGTTTCTTTAATTAGCTGCAGCTTTTTCCTCCCTGTCTTTGATCTCACTCTGGTCTGCTGAGACCATCAATAAGCTTAATGGAGAAAAGGTGCATTTTCTTTTTTAGCTTTGAGATTTTTCCTTTTTTTTCTTTGAGTCTTTTTTTTTTTTTTTTTTTTTGTTTTTTTTTTTTTTTTTTTTTTTTTTTTTGTGGGGGGGAAGATGGGGGAAGAACTAAAGAAAAGGAAAATGATCATCATTTTACCTGTCTTGGCTGCCACTTCCTTATTGAGATCTGGAGAAAGAGGATGGAGTGGTGTCTGTGGATCTGTTCTGTCACCTCCCTGCATTTCTGAGTGCAGGTGACAAATCCTTGGGCTCGGCCTTGCTGCAGGCAAATCCCAAATGGGGCCCTGCTTTGCTCAGCAGTCAGGTTTTGCTTTCTAATTTAAACCTTTGCTCAGGTTTAAAGCGGATTTTAGGGAAGAATCCTTTGCTCAGAGGGCAGGGAGAGCCCAGGAAGCCGTGGCTGCCCCATCCCTGGAAGTGTCCAGGTGTGGGAGCAGCCTGGGATAGGGGAAGGTGTCTCTCCCCATGGAAAGGGAGGAATTAAATGGATTTTTAAGGTCACTTTCACCCCAAATTATTTCATGATCCTCTATCAGCTCTCCCCATGGAAGGGAGGGAATTCAATGGGTTTTAGGGTCACTTTCACCCCAAATTATTTCATGATCCTCTATCAACTCTCCCTACAAAAGGGGTGGAATTCAATGGGTTTTAAGGTCACTTTCACCCCAANTTTATCCTCTTTTTTTTTTCCCCTGATTGGTTTCCACGAAGCTCTGCAGGAGCTGGGATAACTCAGGAATCCCTTTCCCCTTGGGAAGCATCCCCAGGGAAAAGGAGGCAGAGGGATCTCTCTGGGGGCTGCTGTGGGAGCAGAGTGAGGCCAGTGAAGGAGAAGGAAGTGGCTCCTCCAGCACAGGCACCATCCTCATTAACTCCAGAGCATCCTGCCCTAATTATGATAATTAGGGGCTTGATGAGGATCTGTTGACACAATGTTCCTCCAAGGGAAGAGCTTTGCCCAAGCCACAGAGCTCCAAAATCTGCTACAAACACAATTTTCCTCCATCCAGGGGTGAAGGAATGGCTGAGCATGGACAGCCTGGAAATTCCTGGCTGGAAAAAAGCAGCTTCTCACCAGCCTGGAAGCCAAATGTGCATTGAAATGTGTTCATAATGAGCAGGGTGAAGGAGAATTTTGCATCTTCACCCACTGAAATCCTCGCAGCTTCTGGGATTTTTGGGAGTTTTACTCCAGCTCCAGTGAATGCTGCAGCTCCCAGCTCCTGATGTAATTCAATCAAAAATGAAGCGACAGGGAGGTGGGGAGAAAAAAGACACAAATCCTTAAATTCCATATAAAAATAGATAAAAGCAACTGGCTTAAAGGATTTGGCTGAGCCTTATTTAAGAACTTTTTTTCTTCTTCTTCTTCTTCTTCTTTTTTTTTTTTTTTAAAGGGGAAGAAAATGAATTTAGCACACACAAACTCCTTTACCTCGCTCATCAAAGGGTCACAAATTTTCCCTCAGATCCAGATCAGAGTGAGATTATAAAAGGTCACAGAGGGGAAATAATCTGGGTAGGAGAGGTGGGAAGCACAACATCCCCAGCACCCTCTAATTGTGCTTCCCTCTGTTCTCCAGCTCTCAAACAGAAGGCAACATTTGAAATAAAACATCCATTAAAACACCTTCAGTGCCTGTCAGATTTGCTCTAAGAGGATTCTGCTCGTTGCACGCTGCTGAGGTTTTTATATTCATAAANGCAGGTGACAAATCCTTGGGCTCGGCCTTGCTGCAGGCAAATCCCAAATGGGGCCCTGCTTTGCTCAGCAGTCAGGTTTTGCTTTCTAATTTAAACCTTTGCTCAGGTTTAAAGCGGATTTTAGGGAAGAATCCTTTGCTCAGAGGGCAGGGAGAGCCCAGGAAGCCGTGGCTGCCCCATCCCTGGAAGTGTCCAGGTGTGGGAGCAGCCTGGGATAGGGGAAGGTGTCTCTCCCCATGGAAAGGGAGGAATTAAATGGATTTTTAAGGTCACTTTCACCCCAAATTATTTCATGATCCTCTATCAGCTCTCCCCATGGAAGGGAGGGAATTCAATGGGTTTTAGGGTCACTTTCACCCCAAATTATTTCATGATCCTCTATCAACTCTCCCTACAAAAGGGGTGGAATTCAATGGGTTTTAAGGTCACTTTCACCCCAAACCATCCCATAATTTTCCATCAGCTCCCAGGCACACATCCCATGTGGGAACAGGTCACTCCCAGGTCTGCTCCTGGAGCAGGGGCAGGTGAGGGGTGACAGGAGTGCCACCAGGGCTGGCCCTGTCCCAGCCAGGTGTCCCCAAGCTGAGTGTCCTCCCTCGCCCTCCTGAGGCTGCTGAGAAGCTGCAGCCCTGCAGGGAGAGCAGGATGGAGGGAGGGGATTGTGGATCTGAGATCCAGAGCTCATCCCAGCGAGTTCCCAAAGCCACCAAGCTCAGGAGTTTTTCTTAATTCTAATTCAGAAATTTTCCTTATTTATTATTAAGAATTTTCCCTATTTTCCTAATTCTAATGACGTATTTCCTATTTTTTCTTCGATTAATTCCTGATTTATTATTATTATTATTATTACTATTATTATTACTATTATTATTATTAATTCTAAGGCTCTGTACCTTCAAATTGACAAGTGAAATTTTTAGCCTGTGCTTAGGGCTGAAGTAAGGAAAAAAACAAAACAAAAACTGATTACAGTTTCAATCAGAATAAATGAAGAAATTATATTGTTTGGTTTGATATTGCTGATAAATAAAAATTATGCATTTTAACANTGACAGCTAAAGCAAAAATGTTCTTCTTCTTCTTTTTTTTTTTTTTTTAAAGGGGAAGAAAATGAATTTAGCACACACAAACTCCTTTACCTCGCTCATCAAAGGGTCACAAATTTTCCCTCAGATCCAGATCAGAGTGAGATTATAAAAGGTCACAGAGGGGAAATAATCTGGGTAGGAGAGGTGGGAAGCACAACATCCCCAGCACCCTCTAATTGTGCTTCCCTCTGTTCTCCAGCTCTCAAACAGAAGGCAACATTTGAAATAAAACATCCATTAAAACACCTTCAGTGCCTGTCAGATTTGCTCTAAGAGGATTCTGCTCGTTGCACGCTGCTGAGGTTTTTATATTCATAAAATTCCATCGGAGAGAGCCAAAGGAAAAGAGGGAGGAAGAGGAAAAGCTGCCTCTGGAATGGGGCTGGGCTGGAAATTCCGACTCTGCCCTGTGCTGGCAGAGGGCACAGGTGTGGACAGGTAGAAACATCTGAAGGGGTGTTTGTACCGAGTTTGGGCACATCCAGGGGGTGCCAGGCAACAATCTTGGACGAATCTGGAATTCTAGGGCAGGAACGTGGCAGTGTCAGGGATATTTGGGGCCTCACTGTGGGGTTTGGAGCCATCCAAGGCAGCAGGGCCAGTTTGGCCAGGAGGGAAAGGGGGATGTGGGGTACTTAAAGATCCTGGAATGATCTGGGATTTGCTTCCTGGTTTNNGAATATTTGGGATTTTGGTCCTGGTTTTTTTTTTTGTTAATTTTTTTTTTATGCTATTTTATTATTATTTTTTTATCCCTTTGCCAAGCTCTGGGTGTGGAGAGGAGCTGTGGGCAGGGCTGTGCTCCTGCTCCTTGCTGGGACAATTCTCCTTCCTGCCTCCTCATCCCTCCCTCAGCCATCCTTTCTCCATCCCCACAGCTCTGGGGGTTGTTTTGGCTCTTGTTTGGAGTTCCAGGTGCTTTATCTCAAATTCAGTGTTGGGCTCTAATTTCAAGCTGTTCCCCCTGTGCTGTGAGCAGGGACAGGGCTCGAGGGAACATGAAGTTGTTTTTTCAGGATTAGGCTGGATATCAGGAATAGTTCATTTCCCCAGGGAATGGTCGCAACCCAAGGCTGCCAGAGCTCCAGGAGGGTTGGGACACCACTCCCAGGCACAGGGTGGGATTTTTGGGGGTCCCTGTGGGTCCCTCCCAGTTCGGGATACTCTGATTCCCTGGAATCACAGATGTTGCCCTTGCAGAGGAGGATTCTGTGCCTGGTGCACATCAAAACCCCGAGCATGCCCTGCCAGGATGAGCAGCTCCGAGGATGAGCAGTGTGGGAAAAAGGGGCTGAACTTCTGCTGGGGATCAGTGCAGTGCCTTCTCTGTGGGATTAACTGTGGTGTTCAGTGTTGGGTTAGGGACTTTTTTGACGGGACTGTGATGTTGTATGGTTTTTTTTATTATACAGATAGAGACTGAGACTATTTCAGACTACTTTATGGTTATTTGTTAAGATTATTCTTATGACTCTTATTATGGCCACTGCCATGGTTACTCCCTTATGATTATCACCTCCTTCTACACAGTGAAGATTCCCTTTATCCCATCCCACACCCAGGATGTGCCATCCCATAAACAGCAAAGATAAACAATCCCCTAGAAGGTCCCCAAGTCCAATCCTCTCCCACAATGGGTGCAGAAGGCCACAAAGCCATGATCCTCTTTTGCCATGTCCATCCCTGGTGACCTGGATGTGCTTCCTGCTCCCCTCTGGGCCTGGGGAAGGGGCTCAGCTCTGGGCCTTGCTTTTCTACAACACACACAGTGTGACCCAACAATTAACTCTGCTCTCCTGCCTCGCAGCTGCACCTCTGTGTCTTTGGACAGGCACAGAACCCACCTCTCCCTTCCTGGTTTGATTGTTTCAGGCTGAATCTGTCACCAGAGGAGCGTTCGCAGCCTACGCGGGCAGCGCTTTTATTTAATGTGATGCCTTTTCCTCCTCACCACCGTTTTTCATTTAATCTTTCAAAGCCATAATTATCTAATATTAATGTTCTCATCACCGCCACGCTCACAGGAAGACAGTGGGGCTTTTGTCCACAGAGACAAAGATCTCTGAAATTAATATAACGCTTGTACAGGATTGAATTCAACCTCCGAGTTGCCCTCAGCCGGAGGGACCAATCTGTTTAAAAATATCTGCTGCTAATTACCCAAAGAGCCATCATCCAGCTGGAGGATTGAGTGAAATTGTCCTTCACACGTCACATCCACCTACAAATCCTCCCAGCCTGCATTGTTCTCCTGTGGCTCCAAAAAAACGCGGCGTGGTTTAACCCCAGGCACAAACTCAGCTCGTCCCTCAGGCTGGGCTGGGGGAGAGGAGTGGAGGAGGAGGAGAGGTGAGAAAACCCGTGGGAGGAGATGAAGATGGTTTAATAGGTACAGCAAAAGCCAGGAAAGCAAAGGAAAACAGGGGAATAATTCTGCACATTCCATCCTCAGGTGTTCAGATGGGCTCTGAACATCCCCTGTGTCATTGTCATCTTCTTCCTCTTCTTTTTCCTCCTCTCCTTCTTCTCCTTCTTCTTCTCCTTCTTCTCCTTCTCCTTCTCCTTCTTCTTCTTTCTTTTCCTCCTTCTCCTTCTTCTCCTCCTTCTCCTTCTCCTTCTCCTTCTCCTTCTCCTTCCCCTTCTCCTTCTCCTTCTCCTTCTCCTTCTCCTTCTCCTTCTCCTTCTCCTTCCCCTTCTCCTTCTCCTCCTTCTCCTTCTCCTTCTCTTCCTTTTCCTCCTCCTTCTCCTTCCTCCAGCTCCACGTGCTGACAGAAAATCAACTCCATTCCAGCCAAAACCAGCACAAAATTTCGAGATATTTTATATCCATTCCAGGAGGGAAAGGAGAAACCGAGAAATTCAGAAGTTGAATTCATTTTTCTTGCAACGAGGAATTTGCCCCATTCCTGGAAGTGTTCATGGATAGGGTGTGGAGAATCCTGGTTCAGTGGGAGGTGTCCCTGATCATGGCAGGGGGGTTGGAATGAGACAAACTCAACGATGAATGGAACTTTGAGGTCCCTTCCAACCCAAATTTGGGAAAACGGGAAAAGGTCCCATCTCCACCTTCCTGAGGAGCCTTGAGAGCAGGTGGCGGCCAAATTTGGAGATAACAACAACAATTAAAGGCACAAGGCTTGGACCTGGGAAGCTTTGGATGTGCAGGATGAAGTTTCCTCCCTGCTGCAGGCAGCTCAGGACCACAGAGCTTTAGTCTTGGGCTCGGTTTTAACTCTGAGAGAGCGGAGAGAGCTGGCTGTGACATCACGAGCCAACACAGGGAAACGCTGGGATAAAGGAACGGGGAAGAAAAGGCTGAGTCCTGCTCAAAGCAGCCCCGAGTGGATGTTTGGTGCCTCCCTCGAGGGCTCCATATGGGCCAGCCCACGCAGCCTCGCCGGGAGCTGTGACAGCCCTGGGGAATGTGAGGCACGACAGAGGCAGGGCTGGCAGCCAGGGCCCCCTCCCCGAGCTGGGCCCTGCAGGGAGCAGCCCCAGGGCTCGGAGAGATCTGACAAACCCTCCCTCTGTCGGGGCTGATCGCCAAACTGATTAACACTTTTAATCCTTGCTAATGTAACTTGAGGAGTTTGGGGTTGGTTTTTATTTTAGTTCTTATTGCAAATGTTCATTATTCCTGTCTCTAAATCCTGCTGTAAGTTCAATACTATCTTGTGGAAAATTGTAGGTTCTAAGTTTATAATGCAAGAAAATACCTTCACTATACAATGTAAAGTCTGTTCTAGTTATACCGTTTTGGTACAAAAGCCTGTAAATGGAAGAAATTGGAGTTTTGAAGAGAGATATGATAAAAATGTAGGAAAAAAGCAAACTATTCAGAGAAAGTAAAGCCTATCCTCTGGTTTACCAGGGAGGCATGGGGAAGGTATTGACACAGAATGAATTTCAAAGGAATAGATAGGAAGTTTTCCTAGAAAACTTCCCCAGATATCCCACAAAAATCCCGAGGAACAAACCTCTTCCTTTTAGTTCTCAGCTCGTTCTTTTCTCGTGTTGGTGGAAAAGGGTTTTTTACTGGAGGAAAGCGTTTTTGATGGCAAAAATATCGACTTTGAGCTTTTTCCTGCACATCATCTCCCTTCTGCCTCACCCTCGAGGTCGTGCTCCCACCCGAGTCAGTGGATTGAAGCCAAGGGGAGGGAATCCAGGGGTTTCACCTGCACAGGTGTGGCTGGGCCTGCTCAGATTCTCCATTTCGGGGCTGGGTTTTGCATCATGAACTTCTGCAGCTCTGCTTTGGCTCATTTGCCACCTGTGATTTCTTTTTTGGGAAGGCTCCACCCTCAGGATTGATCCTACCTGCCACCCTCAGCCTTTGCCATGTCCCTCTCCAAGTGCTGAGGCCAAATCTCCTTTTTCCTGCCATCACCCGGCACAGCAGGGTCAATAATTCAAGTCCTTTATTCTCATCCCTGCCACAGCCCAATCCTGGAATTAATTGGGAGCTCCTCCAAGCCACTGGGAAGTCTGGAATGGCTGCTGGTCCCATTCGTTTCCTTCACGAGTCATCAAGACAGGCACACAACGAGCCTAATTAAGCTCAGAGCTTCAGAAAAAATGAAGGATTTGAGTTGTTTTGGGTTTTTTTTTTCAGGATTCACTCCCAGCAGCATCTGTCTGATGGGTTTGGAGGGGAGACAGGTGGGAAATGCTGGAGAAGAGGGAATTTCTTGCTAAGGACAGGAGGGGAAGGAGTTGAGAGCAGGAATGTCCAAGCCCCTGATGGCTGAAAGTCCCACCCAGGTGACATCACGGCTGCTTTTGGGTTTGCAGGCAGAAAAAAACCAGCCAAAAAATCCATCCCTGCTGTAGGAGGGAAGGGAGAGATCCCTGACTGCCCCAAAATTGCATCCAAAAATCTGATTTTTCTTTTTGAGAGGGCTCGGAAAAAAAAGAGCAACACTGAGAGGAAAATCCAGGAGTGTGCAGATTTTGTGCTTGGAATTCTGGCAGAGGAAGGTTTGCCTTGCTCTGGGGTTCCACATCTCCAAACCCAGCCTGGTTTTTAGGGACTTATTTTTAACTACCTCAGTATATAACCCTAAATATAACAGGATCACGGAAAATGACGCTTTTTCGGCCTGAAATGCTCTTTTTTCACAGGGATATTTCTGCCTCCCCCTTATTCCTTCATCCCCAGCAGCAGAGCTGCCTCTCCCCAGCGTGACTCAGCCTCTGAAAGAACCAAACATTCCCCAAATAATAAAAAAAACCCCGCAGTGCTCGGAGCTGCTGCTGTTTGATCCATCAGAGGGGAGGGATGTCGGTGAAAAAAAGAAGCGAAAAAAAAGCGGATTTTCTGCAGCACCGCGAGCTGGAGCTGCTCTGCCACATCCCAGCTCCTTTTGGAGCAGCTGCTCCAGGCTCTGGGAGCTCGGGAAGAGCTCCTGGAAAAGCAGCAGCAGCAGCTCTGAACAGCCCGGGCACCACGGGAGAGAGCCGTGGGATGCTTTTAGATCAGCCCTTAATTAATGAGCCCGTGCAGGGAAGCGGCAACTCCGAGTGGCCTCCCCAGCACTTGGAGTCAAATTCCAGGAATCCCTGCGGAAACGCAGCTGCTGGATGGGAATTCCCGGCTTTTGGCAGGGAGTTTGTCAAGGCTTTGTTGTCATAAAGTCCTTTTTTTAGCTCGGAGATCCTGCTGGCAGCAAGGCAGGGCCTCATCCCCGTCCTGAGGAGCCGCCAGGAGGGGATCTGGAACCCAGGAGAATCCCTAAAGCTGGATCCAGCCTTTCCTGGTGGAGGAAGGAGCTCTTCCCTCATCATCCTCACTCCCTCATGGTCCAAACTGGAGGTTTTTTTGATGGGATATTGGGCAGGATTCCTTCAGAAGCTGCCAGGAGGGGATCTGGAACCCAGGAGAATCCCTAAAGCGAGAATCCCTAAAGCTGGATCCAGCCTTTCCTGGTGGAGGAAGGAGCTCTTCCTTCATCATCCTCACTCCCTCATGGGCCAAACTGGAGTTTTTTTGATGGGATATTGGGCAGGATTCCTTCAGAACCCCCCAGAATGGATTTCCCAAAGGATTTCCCCATCCCTGGAAGTGTCCCAGGCCAGGTTGGATGGGGTTTGGACCAAGCTGGGATAGTGCAAAGTGTCCCTCCAACAAAGAACAAGGAAATCCCTCAGCTCCTTCCCAATTCCACGATTCTAGGAGGGTGATAAATGGATGTTTGTGCGTTCCAGAAGAGCTGCTCTGATGATTTTTTTTTTGGGAGATGACATTAGCACAGGCACTCAGCTGTGACCTCTGGGCAGATCAAAACCCTGCCCGAGCAGCTGGCTGGGAAAAAACAACCACTGAGGTGTTGCTAAAAGCTTTTATTTCCTTCCACTCCGGCGTTTGGAGATCCCTGTCCATGAGGAAGGGGGAAAAAAAAGTTTAATTTGCACTGAAGCCGTGTTTGGTGTCTGGGTCCTGCTACAGCTCAGCAGCGCAGATGTTCCTGTGTTGTTCTCCCTCCCTTGAATAACTCCGGGAATTAAATTGGGAATTGGGCGAGTCACGGCGTTTGGAGTGTTATAACTGCATATTAGATATATAAAAAAAAATAAAAAGAAGTCGTCTGACCGGGAGTGTGCCGGTCTTTTTGCGCTCGGGGATCTTCTGCGGGGCCCCCTCAGAGGAGTCCTCCTAGGCCTCCCTGATGACCACGAAATCCCCAAACCTCCAGCTGGGGAGACGTGGGAGCTTTTGGAGCTCTCAGGGGGAAGGAGGG
>VZTZ01033647.1:0-62070 GCA_013400955.1 Drymodes brunneopygia
ACCCGCCGCCATTGCCCGCGGCCGCCGCCGGGGGGCAGCACCCGCACGGCCCGGCCCGGCCCGGGGCGAGGAGGGGCGCGGGGGAGAAAAACTGCAATTAGAATAATAATACAACTTTAACAGGCCAGAAAGAAAGAAATCGAGACCCCCCCCCCCCCCCCCCGCCCCNCCCCGCCGCAGGAGGTGGTGGGCGCGGAGGGGATGCCCTGGGCCGGCCGAGGGGCAGCAAAAGGCGCCCGGGGGCAGCTGGCCGGGGTTTCGGAGCTCTGCAGGTGAACCATGGGCAGCGAGGGGTCACGCTGAAAACCCCGCAGCTTCTGGCAGCCCTGGTGCGTTTGGCATTACCAGAACTACAAATCTCTGCGCCACAGGACGGGCAGATGGTATTGCTGCTGCAAACTACATGTCTGTAATCAATATGCTCGAAATACGCACTGGCTGAAGTCTAATCTGATCTAAACCAATGGCACATTACTAAATGGACCTTGCTTAAAGTTGTTGAGGTACAGCAAAGTGCTGAATGGATCTATTCCACTGTAAACGGAAGGAAAATGAAAACATTTAAAAGTGTGGTTTTTCATGAAGAGTAAACAGAGCATCTTGTCACTCCAAGCTTGGGTATCTTTCGTTTTGTTCCCTGTTCTGTCACCAGGATCAATCTCTTGCTACACAGATGAGAATCCCTGAGACATAGAGCTTGTATGTGGGCACATATATTTTAAAGTACATGGATTGCATATGTTTTGTTTGTAACAGTCCACATGAATCTTTGCATGATCCAAATGAACTGTGGTACACCTTCACTCACCTCATTTCTAGATCCCAGGACATTACTACGTGCAGCCAGCATGCACTGGGGACTGCAGGAAATCTGTGCATAAACCAGGGGGTTCTTACAGCATTGCTACCCAAGCAGCTTTCAGACAGCACACCTTTTTGGCCTGGGAGCAAAGGCTGTATGTAGGCTTGGACTCTGGAGGCACTGGGCAACGACGTTCCTTGTACGCAGGAGCTGAACTTCTGTATTTAAGGTCTGTTTTCAGCTCAGAGTTAGCCCAAGTTACATGCTTGGAATACAGACTCTGACTCCAGGTCTATCCACATACAAAGCCGCCTACCCTGGGCAGGAGACTGCTGTTATTTGCAGAGTGGGGGCTTTGTCTGAGTAAACAAGATGTGTCAGTCACTAGCACAGCCATAGCTCTGTTGTTAAACCAAGCACTGACTGATGTTTCATCCTTTGGCTGTTCCTGCCTGTGCCTCCCGGGCCTTCCAAACTCATTAGAGGGATAGGTTAAAAAACACTATAGCAACAGGTAGTGACAGCAAGGAGGCTGTGCAAAGCATCCCCTGCTTCTTCCTGTCCAAATCCATATATTTTCTACTTCCCTCCTAAGGCTGACACTGTTCCCAAGATTCTTGTGTCATCACCTTTCTACATTGTAGTCCTGCAGCTCGGTGGCTTTTGCTCACTGGGATGGTAAGAATATAGCAGTGGTGCTGACTGGCACTGGAGACAGCACCTCTCCACAGCAGTTCATTTCTCTCACTGTTCAGACATGGGCTGCATGTCCCTACCACCTGAAAGGAATGCAGGCTTCCACAGGAGGGAGGTTATGGAACCAGCAAAGTCAGCTAAGGATCTAAAGAAAGGTTTTCAGAAGAGAAAAATCCTGGGGACACTGTGATCAAAACTACCTATGAAGAAACCCAAACAAAGTTCTCCAGTCTGCAACGTCCAACTACTGTTGCCAGCAAAGGCAAAGCCACAGCAATCCTGCTGTTGTTCTAAGTACACTGCTATTCTTTTGTTCTGCCTTATGACTTAGGCAGAAAACTCCAATTGCCATGATCTTCACCTATATATTCTAATTAAATATTCTTACATTCTCTTATATAGTCTACTTCTGTTGCTATCTTATTGCTATAGTCTTCACAGGGAGAGTTGTTAAGTACTCAATCAGGTTGTGGCATCTCCATCCTTGGAGATTTTCCGAACTTAATTGAACAAGGCCCTGAGTAACCTAATCCAACTTGGAAGTCAGCACCGCTCTGAGCAGGGAATTCGACTAGAGACCTCCAGAGGACCCTTCCAACCTAATTTTTTTTATGATTTCACACGACTTCTATAAGCACTTCCATCAGCAAAATCTCTAATATATCTCCATGTTCCAGAAGGTAAAAATGGCACACTAACTTTGGAAGACCGTAAATTGTTATAGCTATGTCAAAATCCCTGACAGAACAAGGTAAGAGCAAGAATGAAACAAGTAATAAATATAGTTTGTGGAACCTTCCCAAATTATACCTATTTATGTCCCATCTCTGGACTTCATTGCTTGGCAATCCTATGTGATTATTTCAGTAGTAAGGGTCAGCCTGCCTTGCTACTTTAGTATTGGGAACGTACTTTCATGTTGGGAATGCAAAAGGCTTGGGAATGTGCTCTTGGAGCAAAGGGCTCCAATTCTGATCTCCCTTTATCTTCTTCTCCACACACATCTGTGGTGCATTACAAGTTCTTTCCAATACTGAACTCATTCTTAACATTATCAGAGGGCCATCATCATCCCTGCTCCTTGTGAAAAATGGCAGAAGGGCAGTACAGCAAAGAGATGGCACTTCTGTACATGGACTTGGTGCACAGAGTCCCAGGAGCTGAGAACAGAAAAGATACTGACCTTTCAAAGTCTAGAGGGTCTCTGCAGAATTTGTATTTGCTGCTGATTTACAAGAGATTTATCCAGTTTATTTCTAAACATCCTACCTATTCTATCACTTTAAATTTTCTATCCTATATCCACCTACTTTCCTTTTGTTGGTATTCACTTTTAGCATTCCCTTATATTTACTGTGTCATTTTTCATTATGTTAATTTACACCACTTAAAATGTATTATCTTCTTTCTTCATTGTATGCTCTCCAGTACCTAACAGTAGGCTAACTGCCTCCACTGTCATCCCTGAACTGAACTGCATGTATCAGTACTTGCCAGCTCATGTGTAAAGCAAAATGTACAATCACTGCCATAATTTTATTTCTGTTTTCTGTCAGGATCCTCACTGCACTGGGGCATTCACTCCTTTCCATGTACAATATCATACAACAAGATCTCAAATGGTGGGTAACTCACAATGATGCAGAGGCTGCAATGATCTGGGCACTGGCTGTAAACTAGAATTGGCTCATTTCTGTTTAATTTGAAGGCAGAATGGGTAATATTTTGGATGTCCTAACCGCAAAGCTATCTAGAAACTAATTACTACCTCTGAGCTTTGGAATCCCTTTAAAACCCCTGCCACACTTCCCCTTTCTTGCTGCCACTCTTGCATACAACTTTCTCTCCCTCAACCCTCCACTTGCTCTCCACAGTTGATTTCTTTGCATGTACCTCCCTTGCAACCACTACTTGAGTTTGGAATGATTTTCCCCTGGATGAGTTAACACGTTCTCACAGCGGGGCCAGCAAACCAGGTCCCTGTCAAAAATAGACACTGTGTGTTGTACTTCTCACAGAGCAGCTATAAGTAATGCTTGAACCTTCCCTTACAAGGGGAATAGCTCTCTGTCCTGCAGGGACATCAGGTTACCACTGAACAAATTAGCTCAGGTATAGGAACCAGTGTAGCTGTGCAGAGCCCACAGTAGCATCCTAGCTCTCAGGGGAAGGTATGATAATGTGACTGCATGAGAATAATACTACATAATGAACAATAATGAGGCAGTTTTCTGCCTCTGAATACAGGGAGGGCTGGGTCACCAACCAGACCTTTGTTTGTCGCATATTAAACAGCACAGAGGGAACATGCCACAGGGTTGTTGATGTTGCTGTAAGTGCTGCTGCTGGCTGAGTCTGCCCACCCATGTTCCAGGCATTATTTCGCCTCTTCACAGATATGGCATCACCTTATAGCAAATGCCCTCAGGTCAGAGATGCCTGTAGTGTCCAAGCACTGCACTTAACTCACTGGTGCACAGTTTGTTTGCAACCTTAGTAATTCACAGAGACTGTATATAATTGAAAAAAAAAACCTCCAGCTTTTCAGATTCTAAAAATAAGAGTGTGAAAATAGTTCACATCTAATTTTAAGCAATATTTTTCCTCAGTGTTCTGCTGCACATTCTTCCTCTGCCTGTGTGCGACTAACACAGCTCCTGATATCAGTGCTTATCACTGCCAGTGTTGTGTCTCTTCCAGACATGACATTGACAATACATATTTAGAAACTGACAAAGTAAAGAGAGAGAGATGACTACAATCACTGAATATAAAAAAATAGGCCTGAAAGAACAACAAAAACCCACTGAAATCTGCCCAGAGACCTCACCTCAAAATTCAGAACACACTGAATGCCAGAGCTGAGGGTGAAGCTTCCCAAGACAAGCTCACTTTAAACCACCTGAGCCATCACAGTTTTCCTGCCAGAAGTGTTGCTTCAGTAGTTAGAAGTCCTGCATGGGCTGACTGCCTGAATATTCACACAGCTTCTCTGATGATTTTGCAGCCACATTGATCTTCATGCTGTTGCAGCTACATGACTGGCAGTTTGTTTAAAATCTCTGATTGCAAGTTTGTGTCATACAATGGAAAACACAAACTCCTGAAAACATCGCCATAAAATGTAATGTGAAAGAGAAATCCCAGCGGAACATTGCAAAGCAAGAATGGGAGGCATGGAGAACTGACAAGAGAGACCCAATGTTCTAGTGCAATAAAAGCCTGGAAAATTTAATCAACACAGAAAAGTAAAATAAACTCCAAAATCCCTTACAGGAGACTGATTAACATAATTAAATTAAACTCAGAGATTAAGTTAAAGTAAGATTGAAATTTGCTGGGTCCTTTTCAGGCCTGAAGTAGCATTTATGTGGCCCAAAATTCATCCATTTATTCCATCTAAACCACAAGTCTCATGAGAGTTGGGTCCAGACTACAGAGCTTGCCTGACTTGTAACATCAGAGCATCTCACCTACACTAACACTGTGACTGACAATTACTGAAAACTAATCAAAAGAATTAAAAACTATTCTATTTACAGAGGGAAAAGTACAAATATCATACAAATGGTCATTTCAGAGTACAATAAAACCGCAATGCAAAGTCAAAATTCTCTCAGGCAACTTTACCTATACCTATGTAATCCAGCCAAATCTACCAAATCATAATGGCTTTAAGTCATAAGTACCTGAGGACCCAGAAAGAACAATGTACACCTTTAAGAAGTTGCAGTAGATTCCATCTGTATTGCCTGAAACACCAATGAGAGGAAAGGTGTCTCATTAAAAAGTAAAAAGAATAAAAAGAAGATAAACACTGCAAAGACAAACATGGATGAACCAACTAGAACTGCATGAACTAGAGCAATAAGTAGGGAGAACCTGCCAAACTAAAAGATACAAGCAGATCAAACCAGCTGAACTACGCTGTGAGGCTATGACTTAAATATTTAACAGTTTTTTACTGACATACTTTTTGCCCACATATTTCCTTGCAAATTTCAAAAGCAAAGCTTAGTTTACCCTCATCAGTAAGGCTCACAGGTGCTGCAGTTTGTTTTTGTTTTTGTAAGATGTCTTTTTTTTTTCTGAACAAGAAGTCTTTTATAGGAGATAAAATATACTTACAGTGGTTTCCAAATGGTATCACTCTTCAGGTAAATTACTCCAAGCCTTGGACCTAGTGCAGACGTTCATTGGGGCAGGGAACAGAGAGAGGCTGTGTCTGTACCAGGAAGAATCAAAAGGAAAGGTCAGGGGGAAATAATAATTATTTATTGAGAGCAAGAAAACTTGCTACAACTCTAACTGGCATTCTGTGCTGTGAGTTCAGCTGGCTGCAGCCTGGTAGTGCTGAATTCCTGCTTCAATCCCTCCAGCCCTGGCTGCAAATGACCACAGTCCCCAGTTACCCCAGTCTGCCCATGCAACCTGATCTGGTGAAGCAAGGAGGAGAGGGGCGATGAGCCACCAAAGGGCTCTCAGCAGGATTCCTCCCGAGAAGTCACCCACTCCAATGGCATGAGCATGGAGCACTGATGGAGAGCTAGCACAAACCTGGCACTCCAGTGCATCTCATCAGAACAACAAGGCCAGTCCTGTTCCAAGCAGCAACAAATACTTCCTCAGCACTGAAAGGCAGGAAAAGGAAGGAAAAAATCCTCCTCCATGTCTTTTGCTGTCTTTACATCACAAAAAGATATGGCTCATATCAAAGCAGAAACCCCAGTTTTCTCCCATCAACCACATGTTTACTGCAGTGACACCAGGGAAGTAACTTATTGCCAGCCTTGCAGGAAAGGTTTGGCTCAGCAGCAGTTTTATCTCTGAAATCTTCTGAGGTAAAGAGACAGTTGGAATCAATGAACTGAGATGGAAAGTGATCCACAGAAAAACCTCAGTTCCAATATTTAGTAGATGGTGATTTTACCATCACATTTGGGAGTATTTACATTTCTGGGGGACTTGAATCCCTCTCTAGACTAAGAGAACTCCTCCTTTGCTAGCTTATAATCTTTGGGGGGCTCACTGTGGGTATGTCGGGAGTTTATATGAAGCTGACATCCAGGGACAGAATTAAATCCTGGTCACTTCACTTAT
The DNA here is from genome assembly GCA_013400955.1 of Drymodes brunneopygia. Classification (NCBI taxonomy): domain Eukaryota; kingdom Metazoa; phylum Chordata; class Aves; order Passeriformes; family Petroicidae; genus Drymodes; species Drymodes brunneopygia. Next base: position 6,599 of record VZTZ01033647.1, read on the forward strand.
GCAAAGAACTCCTGAGACATCAGCATGTTCAGTCCTGTCCACAGTAAAGCCACTGGTACCACTTCCATAAAAAAATGATTTTGCCTACTCTGAGCAGACCAGAAAAGCAAATACTTTTTTTATCAAAGAAATCAGGAAGGTGAATGAAAAATGGTAAGAGATGTAATTGGTATTTCACAGGTAGCTAATGCCACTGTGCAATTTGGAATTTATGTCTGAAAATGCAACACAAAAACACCCCACTGTTCGTGCAGCAGGAACGCTGCAATGAGCACCAACAGACACAATGAAGGATTGTAGATGACACTGTAATAATGTACTTCACAAAATATACGTTCAGTTTTATGTTCAATTCACATGTTTTGTAATGATGATGTTTCTTAGTGACTAGGATATATACTAAATTCTGATTTCAACAGGCTACATGAAACCTGGCAGCTACATTTTACAGGGGCTCAAGCAAACATTTTCTTTGATTCCAGTTTTTTTAGGTTCTCCCCTCTTGAAGTCTGCTTTGAATTGCAAATTAAGTAAATTCAAACACACACACACACACACACACACACACAAAATCTACAACTTAGCCTGAACCTCTGAGTTTCACCAGGGCTTGGGACAGGAATCACATGCATCAGGTTAGCTCGAAAGAATTACATAAAATAGTGACACTTTTGACCAGAACCAGGATTGAATTTCAAAGGTGCAGTAATGCCCAAGGATTCTGTAGATTTAAGTCCGTGCTAACACTCAGCATGGCTTTCAAGCTCTCCTTCCCACCTCTGTATACGCCCCACCTGTTCTGTTAACGCTGACCTTGCTTCTTACATCCACTTTGCACACAGCAGCCTGTCTTTTATCTGGCTATTGCTCACCTTTTTAAGGCATACATCCCACGTGCCTTAAAGACTGCCTAGTACTTTGGATAACGTGCATTTTTAACTTGTACTAGAAGCAGAAAAATCACAGGATTGGGTCTTCAGCAGAACTCCTGCTCATTTCACTCCTAATTTCACACAAGAGAAGCCTAAGAACTGCATGTACTAATCCTGCATATTTTGTCACCTCTCTTTTTGTGTCATTATTGCTCTTCCAATCTCTGGGATCCCAATCCAAGTGGCTCTCTCTTGTAGCACTGCCTAGCACTCAATCTGGCTTCACATCAAGGGTCAGGCAGACAAGTTGTTAGAGATGGGCTGTTGGAAGTCTTCTACAAAATCTGGGCACAAAAATCTCTGTGAAAGGCAATACTTAAAATATCTTCATTTTTCTCCATGTTTTTTGCTGTGGCCTGGGAAGATATCTCTCTCCTCCAGTGTTGTGAGCATAAAGCACTGAGATCTTCAGCAGTTGTTAGGTACTTTGTAAGTACATAAAATCAACAAAGGTGATGGTACTTCTTAAGATATTGGGAGTGCAACAGAGAATGAAACACCCCAAATTTTCATAGAAGACTTAATCTAGCTTTGGAAAAATTAGAAGAAAAGGATCTTTGACTATAAGAAGATTGGGCAAAAAGAGAGATAAGCAGGACAACAGAGGAATGGGATGAGTGACATTGGGTTGAGTAACTTCTCTCCTGTCTACCTGGGCTCCTCTATCCAGAAAAGGAAAGCATTATATTTCTGTTCCATAGGGTACTGTATGCTTAATTAAGATTTTGGAGGATAAATTTTCTGCATGAACACATTCCAGCAATGCAGACTTTTATTACTTAAGTATTCTCACTAATGATAGTAACTTGGGCATTTTATATATGCTCACTTTTATTCCACCTTGCTCTTTCCAAGTTTTATCAGGTAATTTAGAGGGTGTGAGGAACATTAATTGTATCAGTGTTTTTATTAAGGAAGGTCCCTTTTATGAGAGTAGTGATGTACTACAGATTGTGATTTAAGATGTACACTTTAGGTCAGTTTTAAACTGACTTTGGTGCAGTTGCAGTGGGCATAAAGTCAGGAGAAAATGTGGTACTTTACATAATAATGCTGATGATTAATGGGCTCCTGGACCATAACTCTATATTCTGAGGCACTGATCCTCCTTCTCCCTCCTGAAATTTGTGTCTTGACCCTTTCATCTCTTGTTAGCTACCTTTCCAGAGCTGTTCATTAATCAGCACCATTGATCTGATGTGGTCTGTCATACTGTATTACCTAAAGCACACACAGGCAAGCATTGGTCTGACTCTGCTCTTCACACAACACACCATCACATTTCCTTTACAGATGACTTAAATATTATAAGCATCAACTTACTGCTGTTGCTTGGTCCTGAAACTTGCTTTTTCTAGATTAATTCCCTGCAGGATATTTTTTTTCTCTTCCCCTGGTTGTTCTTCTGTCTGCTCAGAGACACCATCAAACACATTCAGTATTCCCTGCTTGTTAGGGGCACTCCTATGTCTGACCAGCAAGGGACAATCAGCAAAATAGTTCTTTCTCTGCTTGAGACCTGGTACCACAATCTTCTGTTACTTTTTTTTAGTGATTCCTGATCAAGCAGACTCAATTTTTTAGTTAATTGCTATTTATTTTATTCCTGCAATAGTATTTTCCCTGGTATCTTCAGAATGCTTCCTTCTGCCTTTCCTCCGATCTCTAGTAATGAAAAAATTAAAATATGAGCTTCTTGTGAGCTTATTTCTGATTACTCTTATTTGCTGTGCTGGAACAGTGCTGTCTATCATAAGGCAATGGAAAGTAACTCGCTAGTGCCTCAGAAGTTAGCATGGCTGATCTTAATCCACATATTGCACAGGTCTCTTGAGTCAGGTGGAGTCTAGTTTTAATTGATGCTTTCATGATATATTTTCATACTGGGCTGTCTAGGCTAAATTCAATTCTTTTTTGGTCACTTTTTCTCTCTGGGAGTAGCACTTTGGATTAAATTCTTAAAGCCACAACAGGAAGGAGATGAGAACAGTACTGTTAGCCATCAACAAACACGATTCAAGAATCAAATTTCTGCATTAAGTGGCTTATTCCAAATATATTTTACTGTTTGTCTCTAAGGAGAAAGTACATCCTCTGACTAGGACTGACTACGGCATTTATATTGTATGAACAAGGTTAGGCCATTGGCTTCGTAAAGGTAGATATCCAATCCCCATGTCTTAGAGATCAAGACAGACTGAGATATAAAAACTACCACTCCAGCAAAGGCCAGAACTTGTGCCATAAACCCCACAAAAATTTAGCAACACAGGACAAGTTTATGAGAAGGCTATAAGCATGGATTTTCCACAGTAGTCAAGACTTCATTTCACAGAGGAAATGGCTCATTTCTGTATTCTACTGGGAACACTGTATGTCCACTATCAGTACGCCCTTAAAATCAGAAATTAATTTGTTAATGGATTAGACATTTACAGAAAGATTGTTTAAAGAGGCTGGACTGCTCTAGCCTGGTAAAGGCCAATATCCCACAGGGATGTGTTTGCAATAGTACTTGAGAAAAAAATCTATCCCTGAAGTCCCAGAGGTACTTATTGAAATCCAGAATAGCAATGTAGTTTGTAGGAAAGCCTACATTATGTTCCCACTTTTTGTCTCACAGGCCCTCTATTACTTGTCTACATCTGTTTCTTTTTCCCTTCTTTCAGTGCCTTTTATCTGACACTATAGAATTTCACTGCTCTAAAGCTGCAATTCTTAAGTTTGATTTTGGCACTTGGAATAGGCGTTTTCGAGGTCTCACTTTTGTCTCTTGGTTCTTCTGATATTTCTTTCTATTTGCAAACAGTACTCTCAGTGCAACAGCTACCCATGCCTAAGAGTTCATGTCAAAAAGGGTAACTCTTCTTACATATGGTAACAAGAAGAACCAGTATTGTACACATACATAGATATATACATATACGTAACCATATATATATGTATGTATGTGGAGTTAGATACGTGATCATCATTTTTAAATTATCTTATTCTGGCAAAACATTGCTGGGTATAAAACAAGAAATTCTGTATATTCCTACTATGGAGACTTCACAGTTGTACCTGAATGCTGAGTGACACCATGTAATTTTCAGAGCAGTTCATTAAAGTGGGGTGTGACTGAGGCAAACAGATAAACTTCTAATTTTATTGATGTTGGTGTCGAATATGGAGTAAATCATCTGTGCTCAGTGGAACTGCACCTACATAACCTTTCCTGGGAACAGACTGATTTGTGGGTAGTGCTTGTATACGGCGAGTGTTGTTGAATCTTGAGGGCTGCTTTTCTACAGATACTTAGTATTAATAGAAGCAGTTTGAGGGTAAAAACAGCCTCAGGCATTTATGTGTTGATGCTGTAGGTTACAAGGCGTCAGTATTACAGCATGAAACTCAAAAGGTTCGTGGGGGGGAACAAGTAAGAGTTAAGGTTTTGAGCCATGAACACTGAAGATGGCCAGTGCAATCAAAGTAGTGTCTTGTTAACAAGAAGGCAGCACTCAGACAACATGACACCACCTTGCTATCTTAAGCAAGATTCTCACAAAACTAAAAGTTTAGTTGTGCTGCAGTTAATACCAATGTTTCTGAAACTGAAATATGAATTGCCATCACTACAATCACCAGAGACGAAGAAAATGTGTAGAAATTAAATTGTTACAGTAATATATCCGCCTAAGATACTGCTTTGGCTAGATGAGCCAGATTAGCTCATGACAGATGAGCTTCATGAACATTTCATTGCCAAGGAACCCTGTCAAAATATTGGTGATTTCTCCGAATCTGTTCAACATCATGGAGATGTCAAACGAAATCTGAAAGGACATTATTTTTCAGGAAGAACAAAAACAATGAAAGCATATGAAGAAAATGAGCTGAGTTTCTTCCTCCTCCCCTACACATTGCTTTGGTTTCATTAAATGCTGTCCTTGCAAATACTTTGGCATAAACCCTTAAACCTCTAGTCCCAAAGATGCTGGTGAATTGCAGAAAATACTGAATGTCCTCAAAGAATAGATCTCCCTGTTTCAGTAATCAGGTTTTCAAGCTGACAGTATATTTTCACCGAGGTGCATGGACTGTGTAATCTCAGCACATAACAATTTAATCAAGATTTACACCACTGGCACTGGTTCTGCCATACCTCCTCCCTCCTGGTCACAATGGTACAGCACTTGATGCATCAATGTCTGGCCACCAAGCTTGTGGTTCTTATACTGAAATATGATCTCAATCACAAGCTGGAAGAACCCTTTCACGAATATGGAATATGATACAAAATGGTAAGTGATAAAAGTAATTAAATACTGTTTTTTTCATGGCTTGTTGCTTGCGGAAACTATGAGATACTGTTTACATTAATTAAAGGTAGAATTCCATGTAGGACAGTGGAATAAATTTCAGCTATAAGTTTCAATAGATTTGATCCATTTGTCACAGGACTTATCCCCTTCAAGGCAACCTGAGAAATAAAAGTTTCACTGATAGATCTGGTTTTCTCAAGCACCAAGAGTCAGGTTATCAAACAGATAAACAGAAAAACTGAACACCCTCCTGTTCCCCCAAAAAACCTTGGCATCTTTGTGAGAGAATTCCTTCCTCTCCCTGAGCTTTCATTATGTGACTTGTTTTATAAGGAGATGAAAATGCTTGCATGATTTTTATCTGCCTTTACTAGAGGAAGATTTATATTAAAAATCATATTTGCATGGATTCTGAGGGGCAAAGTCTGAGACAAGGAATCTTTTCCTTAAATTTTAACATTTTTACCGCCACTGCCCAAATGCTGAGCTAAACAACTGTGTTACTGTCAGTTATGAAAAAATTAAAATGATTTTATTTTTTTGTTGTTGTTGTTTTGGATGACTGTGTCCGTCTCTGAAGATTTCCCTTGCCAGTCATTCATTAAAGAGTCAGTAACCAGCACAGTGAAAAGACTAGGTAAAAAGCACCAGGAACGTGTTTTCCCATACCATTCTTCCTCTGTGTTTGCTGCCTCTGGCCTCAAACTGTACAAATGAAAGCTTGTTTGATTTGTGTCAAAAACTATATATAAAATATCACACGGGATCCACAGAAAAACCGAGTCACTCTGGGCTTTAGTTTCATTATCCATTGAGGAATAACTGACTACAGCCTTGGAGTATGTAGAGCTGATCAAAGCACTTGCTTCCTCACAGGCAAAGAGAAAACCACTGTAGATTTCCTGTTTCATGCTTCAGTGCCAAAACACAATGAAAAAAGTTCTAGATGAGCATGTGAATTATTCTAAAACATTGTTCAATCAAATCTGATGGTTATGCACATTTGTGAAACTCATCATTTGAAATGTCAAGTCACTGACAGCAGTGTGTCCTGAGGTGTGATGTATATTTGTGATAATTATTTGCTTTTTAAAGTTATGTATCATCTGCATCAAACCAGGATTTTTTTTAAGTGTGCCTGAAATGTAGGGATGTCAGTGCCAGCTGCATTATTCAGATCTGGGTTTTAAACACCCTGTGCCAGGAAAACACAGAGTCAGGATATGACTACAATGCCATTTTTAAGGCACTCTGAGTTATTTTTCACTATTCTCTTAAAACTGTATGTGATGTGGCTGATGGAGAATGATTACTAACATTAATAGTAGCTGAAGTGATTTCTGTGCAGTATATGCAGCATGATGCATTAAGGAAAATAACATAGCAATAATTGGTGTTATTCTTACTTCAGTATTAGCAAACAATACTCTTGGGATTTATTGTAATTTGGTATTCAGCTCTCTTCTGTGGCTCTTAGAGGCCTCTTCTCTGGTCATTTCAAAACTTTTTTGAATGAAACTGAAGGCAGTTGGCTCTGTTGTTGGATAAGTTCTGGTAACGTAGGAGGGCTGTCTCCTGAGTGCTAAAAAGACCATTTGCAAATCTTCAGCAACTCCTTCCTTGACAGCAGAAGTTACTATGCAGAATGGTTTAGATGATGCTGAAATGAAATTTTACAGGAGATCCACAGTCTTCCAAGAGGAGGCATGGTAGGAAACAGCAGTGACTTAAGGAAACCTGATAGCAACTTCCCCACCTTCAATTTTTGGAAAGTGACACTGTAAATAAACACCCCACCAGTGTCTGAACTCAACATTTTTTCTTATCAGGAAAGAAATTCTGTGAGGAGGTGATTGAGTTTTTGACTGTAGACAATCTGGCAGCTACCTTATTCCTGCTATTTTGTGACAGAAAATCTTACAAGAAAATGGCCCAGATGAACAAAACTATCAGAGTGCTTGAAGATATTCTGATTTTTGCCATGACCGGCAAGAAGTACCATAGGAGATGGATCAGGAATCCTAGCTGTAGGGGAGCTTAGAGGTATTCTAGTTCAATCAGATTTCACAATTTGCTCTAATGAAGAGTGCTGGCAGAAGTTCAAAGCTACTCCAGGTCTCGACTCTCCCTCCACATTACTATAAAAATGTCTGTAGAAGTGTTAACTGCAGAGGAGCCAAAAGTTGTTTTGGTTCCAGTCTTTCCCAGCAGGAGTAACTGAGAAAATAGAGTAGGAGTGCTAGTTCTGCTCACAGCTCCCTCAGCCTCCTGCAGAACACCAGAGACGCTGCCGGGAACATGGCAAAGTGTGCCCAATGCTGTCACCCCTCACAGCTCCTGCAGCCTCTGCCACGCCCTGCACACACCACCAGTGCAGATGCACCAGCTCAGTAACTCCAGAAGTCTTCAGAATTAGCATCAACCTCCACAGCTGATAACCTGAAGTCTGTTTGCAAGCAGAAGGTATCAGGAGGATGGCTGTGCTCAGCCAGCATTGATTTCTTCAGCCTTTTGTCTGTGTCTGCTTTCTGTCTGGTTTGGAGGTGGTTACTGTTACTACAAGTAGCATGAATCACATCTCTGTTAAAAAACAGAGCTCCAATTGTCTTACATAACCCCTGGTAACTGCATGTCTAATAATAGCAAGCCATTCCCAGGTAGGGATTTTGTCTGTGTCCCAGACCCAGACACATCCACATGCACGCACACACACATTCATATTACTTTCTACACATCATTTCTGGGAAGGAGTGAGCTTTTCACATGCAGTATGACAGTTCTGAGCTGCAGGACATGGCAACTATTATTTTAAAATGCCATTTTCACTTATTGCCTTGAGAAGCCAGTCTGGTATGTGCAATTTGCTTCTCAGCCCAAGCACCAAGAAGGAGTGAAAAAACCCCCATCAGCACTGTTTGGTTTTGAGAGAACATTGAATGGTGAAGGCTATGGTTGGATCCTGTCCTGAAAGCTCAAGTCTTTCTAGGTGCTAACTCTCCTTCTGTCTCTTAGGGAAGGCTCACATTTTATTAAAGTACTTCTCAGAGTTCTGACAAGCCCTTGTTTTTACATTTCTCAGTTCCCCCCTTGGAACTAAGTAAATGACCATATGCAACTCCCTCATTACTGCAAGGCTAATAGATAATGCTGCAAATTAATGATGAGGTCTTCAGATGAAACTTCTCTCTAAATTGAAAATATTATTCCTTTGTAATCCATGAGTGTTCTACAGAAGGAAGGAGTTTCTGGAGATTATTCTGGTGCCACAAAATGCTGAACTTTCACTCAGTAGGGGGTCATCCTTGCATGACTACCTACAACTAAACCGTATGACTGAGCACTACCCAGACATTTCCTGAACTCTGACAGGATTGATGTCAGGACCACTTCCCTTGGGAAGCTGTTTGCAAATGGAGTGGTTCTAGACTATTTCACAAGGTTTTCCAAAGAAACCAGTTCCTTCTGACCTCTCTTATCATCAATCACCATTTCTGGGCATCTAAACTTGCATTATATGCTATTACCAACATAAGAGCCAGATTTCAGTCATCCCAAACCTCTGTATTCTCTCATTTTAAGAGGTGTCTTGGAGCCAGGGATTTGGAAAGTCAGTTTCACTTCTGAATTTGTTCAGCTTTGAGAGTTCAGTTTAGGGTCATCTCTTCACACTGCGTGAATAGAACACGTGTGAAGAAACAGTTAAAAACTTAGGCGGTGACATGGTAAAAAATGTTCCCCTTCAGCTTTTATTTCTAAATCTATTATCTTTCTTAGCTCAGATAATTTTTCTTGAAAGTTTGTTGGGAGTACTTGAAAACAGCAAAAACTTAGTGGATCAGATGTTCAGACTCTGGCTCTATGCCCACCTCTGACCAAGGCATGCCATACTGCATGCCGGGCGGTACCTTTGGGGATATCCTACTTTCTGGTTTCTTGGGATCTATGGATGACAATCAATAATTTAGTATTATTATTATTATGGGATCAAGTGTCTTACTTCTTATGAGCCCCTGGATCTACAGATCATCTTACAGTAAAGTTAGACCTGAACTGAACCTAGGCTGAGTTTGAACTCACAAAGTGACTGGTCTGGCCAACAATTGCAGAGCAACTTTCATGGATGCCCTCCCACTAAGTTAGTCTACAATACTCATATGATCTCCCACAGATTTCTGTGGGTGTAATGGGGAAAAAAATTGGACTTTTATTTGTTATCAAATAAAAGCCTACAGTTCATCAGCAATAAGACTACTGTGAAAAGTCCAAAGACCCAAGCAAGTGAAAAAAACCAATTCAAACAAGAAACCTACTGAGTTGTAAACTGTAGTTTATCAGTATCATGCAGTCATGAGCTGACTGTGTTACTGCCCTAGGGTAAGAAGTTCTTACCTTCTCTGCAGGAACTCAAATTAATTTGCCTTCACTATCTAGTAATCCCTTTGTCAAGCAGTAAGAAATTCAGATATTGTCCCCTCTGTGTTACAGTGCATTCTTTGGAAAGTTGAAAGAGAGAAATGAATGGAAACCATGGAACATGCATCAGATGCTGAACTTGCAGCATTCTTGCTAGAAGAGCAGTATTAATATTTTAATTGCTGATTATAACACTATGTCCCAGATTTCAGCTAAGCATCTTAGAACACAATGGATCTTGTGAATTCAGGCTATTTTTATTAGGACTGAAACTCCTGTAGGGAACACTATAACTGGTGACCCAGTAAACGGTTAAACAAAAGTTAGACTCAAGTTTCCAAAGCCATCTGAACTGGCTTCAAGAAGACATGAAACATCTATGCATCTGGAAGATGGAACTTGCAATTGACTTTTCTGTATCATCTGCTCTCAAGAACATTTTCAGCTTGGGAGTTGCATTAGCAATGAAAAAAAAAAGCACACAAACAACTTCCTGTACCATGTTTTCGGTCACTTGTAACGATGCATTACAAAGCAAACCAGCTAAATATGCACAACTCTGCCTCACTCCAGATGACAACATCTATTATATAAGAGCAATGCCTGACAGAAAGACACTCATTTTAAGATATCACGACACAAAGAGCACTCAAGGGGAAATATTCAATACATGTGAGACTTGGGGGCAAGAGCCAGGGAGAGTTTTGCCTCCATCTCAAAAGGCCAAGAGTAGTTCAGAAAAATCAAAAAAGCAGGTATTTTTCAGTATACAAAGTAAATCATGGAACTTGTTGCACCTCCTTCTGTTAAGGGGAGTTTAACTTGTAATGAATGTAAGCTTTTTGCTGTTATTTAATGTCTATTTAATGCATTTTAGATTCAAAATTATTCTTATCCCAAAAGCTTTCAAAAATATAATTTGTTTAGACTCACTTTGTTTGTCTGTTGGGAAGCCATGGCCTGATTTAATCTTGTATTGTGGCATAAATAAAACAATATCCCCAGGAATTAAGAGCAGTTTAACCAGAATAAAAATATCTACCTCTTCAAATGAGTCCCAAGCTTTTAAAACTGTGTATGTATGAATGTGTTGGCCTTTCTTTCTCCAGTGACTGCACTAATGGAATTGGATGGAGACATATGGGGAAATCCCAGTAGCTGTGCAAATGCAGGGAACTGCTGAAGAGGGGCTGAAGCCTCGCCTGAAGCAGAGTGTGCAGCTAAAGGAGGTAGTTTGCCTCCACTTGGGGGTGTTTTTGAAACTGAAGTCGAGATGAGTTTGCCCACTAATGAACAGACTCAGCTCAGTTGTCAGTGCAGATCTGACCTGGTTTGGGCACGGGCACACGATCACATTACTGTTAAATTAGCAGGAGTTTGTGTTGCTGCAAGGGAGCAGACGATACCTAATCTAGCCTGAAGTCACAGTGGCGCAGACAGGTGGCACCTGATCTGACATCCAGCCTGCCACATAAAGATAATCCATTTATTCTGAAAACACTCAAATCACTGTGTGAATTCATCCTAGATCAACATTTTGTGTTACACAGCTACAGTGGTTTTGATAGGGTTTTATGACCGAGATCCATTATGCAGTCAAACTACAGCTTTAGAAACTGATTTTACACAGAAACAACCAATTCTATCAATCTACAGGGTAAACCTGGGGGTGCAAACAGCTCCAGGAGAGACAAAATCCCCCACCTGAGAAGCACTCAGTCTTTGTAAAGACTAGCCATGGAAGAATAAAGGGGTTCACTTCCAAATCAGTATTTATTGCTTTCCATGGGCCAAAAGAACTTAGACCACCAAATTTTCTTCCTACCTTCAAAATACAGTGGTTTTATTGTTAATACAGGGTTTTCCTAGATAATGAACCCTGTAGTCTAGAATCTGCAAGATGAGATAATTCTCAGGAGACAAGTCAGTCTCCAAGAAAATATCTCAGCCTGTGGCAACAAATTCTCAGGTTAATGAAAACTGTTTTAAGATTTCAGCTCAATTAAGGAGGTGCACAGTTCATACAGGTCACCTCTGCGTGGGTGGGAACATCAATATGTTTTCTGTATCTACAGTTCATTAACAGCAAAACCTGGTTCACATCCTCTTTGCTACAGCACTCCTTTCCTGCCTAGTCCCCTTCCTGACTCTAATGCCTTACACCTCCATCCATCAGAAGGACATCATATAAAATTTTGTTCATAATTACATTGCCAAGTCTCCTTTGGTTTTCATGGAAGTTACATCCTCATAAACGAGAGCAGAATTTGGCCCTCTGTCTTTTCAAAAGGAAGGCTAACGATCAAATAATTTTCTCACATCTCTGTTTGCACTTTCACAGTCTGGTTACATTGATTTGTGTCTCATAAGTAGACATTTCCTTTGTTGGTTACAAATCAATGTTATAGACCTAGCCTGCCTGCACATTTTTCCCTTCCCTCTTACAGTGAGAAAAACAAAGTGCAGCTTCAATTCCTCTTGCTTTATAAATGTGAACTTCCTTGATGAAGCATGAGAGAAAAGCAGATAAAATTCCAGCTCTCCCTCAAAAAACAGGAAACGTCAGTGCTTAAATTTCTAATTACCAAGATGCTTTATGGTATGATAAACACCTTTATCATTCCAGTCCTGCCACTGCTTTGTTAACCTAGCTATAATCCTCTCCTTCAGATATCACAAGACTTCCCAGGGCAGCCCACTGTGATATCACAGACAGCTATGACTTCATGGCATGAGTAAGGAAAAAAGAGGCAAAGGTTTCAGTCTGCAGCAGGACTGAACTGCCACACAAATCTCCAGGAAAGGACGGAAAAGAAAAGGGTTTGCAATTGGTGCCTGAGAGGCAATGAGGTTTTTGACTGCAGTGTGAAAATACAACAGTGAAGATAGATGGGTATTTCACTGCAAATGGATACATGTGATAATAGAAAAGGAGTAGTAAGAAACAGAGCCATCAATCATACCAAGTAAAAGAAGGTAGAGGTGTAAATGTGGAACACATCAGCTTGATTTTCCTTTATTAAAAGAGAAAAAAAAGCTAAAAAGAAGAATCAAAGCAACCTCAACTCAATCTCATCAAGTTTAGTGCTATGAAGAAGTTTAGTAGGTTCCACTAATTTGATAGAAGAACTCGTGACTGACAAAATGAAAATAGAAATTGTTTAGAGCTGGCTGTAAATAATAACAACAATAATATTAATAATAATAAGAATTAATAATAATAATAATAATAATAATAATAATAATGTGAGATCAAAAAGGAAAAATTTTACAAATATGAACACGGCTGTCACCATCATCAAAGAACATCCTCACAAGTCAAAAGGGAATTCTATTTATTTTAAAGAACAGCATTAGGAATCAGAAAATCTGGATCCTACTTACACCTCTTCTGGGGAATCTATGCTTGGCCTTGAGAAAGATATTTCAGTGCTCTGTGCTTCAGCTTCTCTGTAAGACCAATTGAGATAATAATAGATCAACTTCACAGGCATCTTAATTCATGGGTGTTGAGTAAACACTCTAAGTTTTTTATGTAGAAACTATTAAATGGCAGGAGAAACAAAAAGGAATGTGAAGATTTGGGAAACATTTGAAAAAGAAATTCCACAACTCAACCACCTCCTCAAATCACAGGAATACAACAAATAAGGTCCTTTTTCGTATTTTATTTCCAAAGAAAGCGTGAAACTTCCCAGCGAAATGGGCACAGAAGTTGCCCCTGCAAACATAACCATGTAAATGGTGAGAGGCAGCCCAGGCTGGCTGCAACCTTGCACGTTGTGTGCATGTGCCCATTCCCTGTGAGATAACATCACACTGCTGGCCTGATGGGAAGAGAGATGAGAAGTTGCAACTACTGGGGAGCTGTCTGTTTGCACAGACTTGACACAGCAGTTCAGGCAAGAAACCACATCGCTCTAGGACTTTGGGGACCAACCATTTCGTCTCTCTGTTCCACCACTCCACAACCTTAGGCACCTACCTGTTTTGCTTGCATTTAAAACAGGCCTGGCTTTCTAAAAATTTTGAGTTTTCTAATAGTAGATATAGTGGAAAAGGCCTTGATAGAGTAAACTAGATAGTAGAAAGAAAGCAAGAGAGATACAAAATAAGAACACTAAAATGAAGAGAATTATGAAAAGAAAACAATTATTCTGGTTCGATATAACTTTGATACAACTATTCCAAACCATTTTACTTAGACATGACAAACAGAAAATACCAAGCTGCCACGAGTCAGACCTGCAGAATCAAATATATTCATCAATGTCTGTTGCAACTTTTGTCTCTAGTAAGAGTTAAGAAAGAACTCAAGAGACAGAACTGCCCAAATCAGTGCACTGATTAGGAATGTATCTACCAAAACCCCCAAGCAGTGATGTGTTACCAGCCCAAAAGGACTAGCACAACCATGTTCAGCTATAGGACAGAGAGAACTTAATATGCATTTCAACACAAATATATTTATAGCAGCTTGTTTACAGCTTATGGTGCCTTCTACTGTATTCTGAGTATTTGTCTTATCTTGCACTATCAAAGTTAGCAGACAGTGGAGAGGTATGCATCTTTTTCTTATCTTATCCTGAACAGGCTTCACTAGCAAGGACATAAATTCTGTCTTTTCAATACCAAGCTACAATTAGCACAGAGGTCATGACATTGCAGTGAGCACAAAGGGATAAGTAATGCTGCTACCCAGGGGGTTCCAGAGCTAAACATGGACCCAAAGCACTCTGGGCATATGGAAATGCAAAAGCTTTTTTTTTATATCTGCATGTATGCGTGTCAAGAGTAAATATTTAAGGAGCAACACGATAATAAAATAACACTCCCATGTTTGAGAGCGTAACAGGAATCAAAATATGTAACTGACAGGTGAACAAAATAGGTTTACCTGGTGAGGAGCATTGGAGAGAAATGAAGCCTTGCCTTTTACATTTCATGCATTTTAAGAAGCTGCTCATATTATTTGTTTACTTTAACCTGACGTCCGTTCTTTTGACAATAGGTGCCAAAGCAAAATTTGTACTGGAATACAAATACCTTCAGAAATTCCAGAGTATCTCAACATGGCATTTCTCTTTCCTTCTTTAAAACCTAGTCTCATGAAGATTTAGTACTGATGTGAATATTTTAAAAGAAGCCTTGGATAGACTTAGCTAGCTAAAAGTGAGTGTCAGTATTTCCTATACGTTGGAGCAAGTTGCCTCAAAAATCCTGGCCCTACAGGATTGGCTCCAAAAGCAGATGGAGCTGAACTATTAACTGAAGTATTTGAAACACACCAACCCTGAGAGGATTATACTGAGCTTTGTGACAGCCACACTTGAGGAAAAAGAGGGAGGAAAGGGTCTGAAGGAGCCTGACAGGTAAATGAACAATTCAGATCAATGGAACAGACCCGGAGGCTTCTAAAGAGAATCTTTTAAAGAACCACAGACAACGGCTACAGTCTAGACTGAACACACAGAGAAAAGTCAAGACAAATCATCACCATTAAAAGCTAAGTAATCACATCACATAACAGCAAGATACAGCAATAGTCTCTCTGTCTCTGCTCTGAGGTGAAATCACCTGGAATGTGACATTTGTTTCTGGGCACCTCCTCATCAGAGTGATTTGAGACAGTTAAGAGAAGAGCCTCATAAGCAACCAGTGTGGTGGAAAGACTGAGCTATTAGGGAAAGAAATTAAGAGCCACATCTGCAATAGTCTGGTTATATGCCAATGATTATCAGACGAGGGCAAAGACATGAAAACAGGCTGAATATAACTGAAAGGTGCAAATGACCTAAAAAAAAAAAAAAAAAAGGAGAAAAGAAAAAAAAGAAAGAAAAGAGGGTAGCTAATAATATCAAGGTATATAGATGAAATCAAGACCAGTAACATAAGGCTGAAATTCCAAGGAGCAAATATTATAAACCTGAAAAGTAGTCTCCTGAGGGAAGGAACTGAAGTTTGACTGCGTATTTAAAACTGGCCTAGACAAAACACTAGACATGCAATGCACACATCCTTCATTGGCCCTGGGGACATGGGCTGAGCAGGTCTTGATTGTTTTTCCAGTTTGATGACGATGACTCCAAGGTACACTGTGTTCTTCTGGTCTAAAACCATCCAAAAAATATGGAAACCCATGAAACAGACTTTGGTAGGTTTGAAGATGATTAACCAGAGGGATACTAAATTCATGTTCATTGGATAAGCCTGTGAATTAGGCAGAGTTATATATGAAGAAAGAAGTAAAACAGCAAGGAGTAAAACCTGCCAGGTTGAGGAAATTGCTTTTAGTATCAGGTTCCCAAAGACGAATAGCCACACAGCAGAGGATAATCCATTGCATAAAAAGAGAGCAGTATATATGGATCAGGCAAAAAGATGTGAGAATGGAGCTGGGGAAATGACTTTAAAGCATATGTGACCTCCTGAATCACGAGTTGGGTAGTCTACAGAAAGGCTAAATGCTTTTCACAAATGCAGAAACCTGAGCGTGCAATAAGGGAGCTTGTCTCTCTCTAGGAAGTATCCTAAGAAAGTAAATGACAGACACACAGAGTGAGCCTTGCACTCTTCCATACTATGGAACCATGGATATAAGCCTATAAAGGAAAAAAATAACACTCCACTTACCTGAATATTGAAACACTACAAAAGCTGCACACACAGACAAAAGGTATGACAGAGACATGCAGGGGGTGGCAGTGAAGGGAGTGCAAATGTCTGGACATAGTGAGATGAAATATTGCTGTCACTTCCTATCCATAACCTTCCCAGCAGCAAGGAGTGCAGACAGGAAAACCACCAGCTTAACTTGAGACATCGAAGTTACTACATAAAACAAACCAGATCCTGACTGATTTTAGCCTGCAGTGGAAATAATCCTTAGCTTTTTAACTGGAAAGTAAAGACTTTATGGGTGAGAAGCAAGGGGAAAGTAGAGACAGAGAAATAAACTTTTTATTGACAGTTTTCAGCAAGCAGAACAAAAGATTGTCTTTACAGCAGTCGTGTTATCAAAGAGAAAAATTAGGTTAGTGGTATCTTCATTTGAGTGGTTCTGGTTTTATATTTTTTGGAAGCAAGGGGAAAAAAGACAACCTTCTTTGAACCAGAGACACTAAACGGTTTAACTCCCCTGTGGCCTTACATAGGAGGGGCTACTTCAGATTTTATGCTGCCATGTGGCCCTGACAAGGCGGCACCTTCCTGACACTTCACTCAGCCTGAGGTCTCACAAGTACAGCACTGCTGACTGTTGGCTCCCTCCATGGTGTGAAGGGAGAACAGCTAACTGAGTTTCAGGTGACAGTACACAAAGATCATATTGGGCTTCCGAGTTACACTTCTGCTAACTTTCCTCACTGGTCAAGCATGACATCCAGAAAACTTTCCCTCTGCTCTGCCTTCAGGGGCCCAACCCCAAATTCAGTGTTAAGATACATCTGTGAAGGAGTCGAGCTGGTTGTACCAGCAATGGTGCCTCCTGCACAAAATGGTAAACATAAATGCAGTACTGATCACATTGCAAATCAGGCCCCAAAGCTGGAGGTCCAATGAAACAGTGATTTCAGAAGCAGTATCAAATAAGGTAGTCTCATTACTCCCCAGGCCACTGCAAAAAATTACTCCCTGATCCCTGCAAAAATTCATGATTTAAAGAAAGATTGGTGGTCTCTGTTTGCAGCTTGACTCTACAAACATCTGTGCTGAGATGAGTGGGAGAGTTGTGCAATACGTTGGTAAATCTGAGCAGCCAAAGAGGGAAATTTATTCAACTGGTTTGGTTCCTGAAGCTCATGTATTGACCAACCACAGCCTGTGCTCTTTATTAGCTTTCTGCAGGTCCCTGCTAACTAATGGTATGTACCTGTCCATCTGCAGAGCCAAATACAGAAAGAAAGGAAAGGAAAGAAACAGAAGGGAAATCCTGCTGAGCCTGACAAAAGACAAGCCTACCGTGTGTCTGCCTGGTGCCGAGGAGTCTTGTGACAAAGCAGGCTGGAGGCTGGATGTTTATTTTCCAGCTGATGCACACTGATAACCTGACCTCTACACTTACAAGATTCATGTAGTATTTCATGGCTTACCCCAGCTTGCACAGGGCCAGCATCCTAAAGCCCCATGTACGTCACAAAGGACCTTCCAAGCAGCTGACAGACACTTCTGACACCCATTCTGGCTTGGATAACACTTAAATATGAGGAAGAAATACAATGCTGCTCACTCCCCCAAGTGCAAGCTAATTTTAAAGTTCATCCTGTGAGTCCTTATAGAGGGGATGTTTTAATTGCCTTCAGCCTGTCCAAACCAGCACTCCTACCCCTATGTGTACTGCTGATATGACTGACAGCTGAGAGCTTTTCTAAACACCAAGCGTAACATTGCAGTCACTAGTGACTCAAACTGCCTAAAGTGGTGTGATTTTTATCACTTTGACAATACTTATGACAACTTCCTTTAAGTGTAAAGGGATTCTTAAAATTTAATAAGATTTATAAAATAAGCCTACCTAGAAGTTTCATGAGTATATGCAAATGTTGCCTAAAATAATATACAAAGAACAGTCTGACTTTGCCTCATACCAACATTTAAAAAAAGGCCTCTCAGCTCACAGAAACAAGCTTGGCCCTCCTTTCCTCAGTTTACATAGCCTTCCACCTAAGCCTGGGAAAATACTGGGGGCTTTTCCCCCCAGTAAAACCATACTGGATTTTCCCCAAGGAAGGGTACACCACTGTAACCAGTGAGACAAGGCATGGAAGAGAAACACTGGCAGAGCTAATCAGGCTAATTCAGCTGTTAAGAAAGCAACCAAACCCCATAAAGCCCCTCAAAGGTCAAAAAGTATCTCTGAGATTATTCCCGAGAATGACCTAGAAGTCAGTGTCATCCAGAGAGTGCTAAAATATTAAATTCAATGCAAGCAAGAACTTGCTCTGTACATGAGCTAAGTTTTCAAACCATCCCCCACAGAGATAATCATAGTAGGATCTACAATAAGAAAGATCTTGTTACGATACCTCCCAAATACTAATGCAAACAACACCATGCTTCTATATTCAGAAAGCATATACATCTCTGACAAGTCTAAGATTTCTGAGACCAGAGCAATAAAAGACAGTCAAATGCAAGTAGATCCTAATTTCAAAATACAGGTACCTTGACATCCAAAGGGTGAAAAGATTTTTTTCTGGCTCGTAATGTATTAGGTATTAGAAACCTAATCTCTATTTTATGTCTGACTCAGCTCCTGCTAAAATAGATGCTGGTGGATCCAAATGGGAGTCTAGGACATTTTAAAAACCGTTAGCCATTATTGGGCTTGGGTGGATATGATACATAAAGATGACTTTTCAGGCAGAAGCAATGAGCATGGCTCCACCCAACACAAACTATGGTTCTGCTAGAACAGTCCCTTCAGCAGAGATCTGCAGACCCTCCCCTGTGTACCTGACTGTCAGCATACAGCCAGTGTAGGTGCACCTACTGCTGGTGCAGCAGATGTTAAAGTGGGCAAACCTGACTCCCAGAGCAGAGGGATAAATGGGGCATTAACTTCAAGCCCCCAGTAGTCGAGGCCATTTAAATGCCAGCAGCTTTAAGTAAGTTATCCAAATCTCGAGCTTACAGTGTGAGCCACTAACACTTAATTACAGAACATTTGGGGCCAAAACTTGCCCCAGGGCGTGCATGAAGTAATCTCAATGATGCTAATGGAAATCCACATGCTGTATATTAGAAAAGCAACTGGTTCTAAAAAGGGCTATTTCAAAGCACAATGTAACAGGTTATCTTTTACTGAACATCCTTTTATTATTTACATTTACAAAAACTAATCACATGACAGTTGCCCAGATTGATCATCCGGGCTTCGGTTTGCGTTCTTTGCTAACATTCCCACAAAATCGATTAAAAAAAAAAGCTTGGTTTTAAAGTCTAGCAGCTTGAATTAATGTTCTGTTAAATCTGACAGATTTTGTCCCTCATTCTTTATTGACCCTTGTACTTTTCTTGACACCCTTGTGATGCACCTTTTCCCAACCAAAGTGTATTTCATGGTCCAGGGATGGTTTCTGACTGAGGGAAGAGTATTTTCACCTCCTCTTCACCTCCCAAAGCAGTATTTCAGGGCTCATCAAGAGGTGTGTCATTAAACCTAAAGTATGCTCATGGCTCCTCTTGCATTGCAGCAAACAGATCTGTCAGTCTTCAAATCTACTGAGCAGCAGCAGGTAAACACAGCTTTTGTTTTAGCAGCTCAGTTACAGCTAAGTGAGCATCTGCCCTGGCTGTACACAATAAACCTATTTCAGAAGGGTATAATTGTCATTGTATTCCCTTGCCCTTTCAAACTTGGAGCAGGAGGCCTCAGCCTGAGGGGCCACTGCAGTCTAGGGGACATTAAAACCCTCATGTTCTTCACCACTAGCTGTAATATTCAATTGTAGATACCTGTGAAAAATGAAAGGAAAATACCATACTATGTAAAGCCTCAAATGATCACTTGGCTTGGGATTCATCTACAAGAGGCAAAGCCAGGCAAGTTCAGTGTTGTTACATGGCTGTGGTACTTGCTATGTGCAATATACTGAGTAAAACTCCTTCGAGTTGCTTTAAAGATTTTCCTTTTCCTGTTAACAGGTTCTAGAGAATTGTCTTATCAGATGCTACTTTTCAGCTCTAATGAAACTTTCTGCTAAGTGGGAGCTGAGCTGACTCCATTTGCCACTTCTCTTGTAAGAATTCCACTTGTGGAAGTTATGGGCCTGTTTTCTTACATACAGCCCTTCGCTTCCTCCAAAAAAGACTTTTATATCACGACTTCTTCAAGAAATGCATCAGAACTTCTTTCTGGTTTAAGTCTCAAGGAATGGCACAGATGCAACTTTGGAAGCAAACCTTTGGTAAAATTCAGGACAGGAATGCAGCATGTATGTGCTCAGAACAGTGTTTCCAGAGCATCAAAGACTGTAAAGTAATTGGCAACTCATCCAAAATCTTAGAATGAGTTATTTATGGCAATTTCATCTATGTAAAGTTATCTATAGCACGTAGGGAATAAACACATACATGCTTTTGAGAAAAAATACTTGACCTCTTGCTACACACTGATATTGCATAGTATATGTATAAGAGTTTAATGAAGTGTTTGGGGCCCATGCTAACTTTGATTTGTAGGGCTTTAAGTCATGCAACTCATGCTGATGTTACTGCATGCTGCTATGAATACAGAGAAGAATTTTTAAGACTAGTTTGTTGTGTTACACTCACAACCCTCATTTTATTTTAATGTAAATTGTGTGTTTAATCTCTTTTGAAGGTTTCAAAGATCCCATCACCTCTATTTTTTTGGGCACAGAATCTCATGAGAGGATGCAGTATAAATTATACCCATCCATTCCACTGTGTTTCTTTCTTTTCTACACTTTCCTTTCTTCCTATCTTCTTTATCTGCCTTTTTGGGTCTCATTTCTAGTCAGTCCCTTAGCCTGCCACTTCTCCACTTTCTCATATATAGTTTGTCATACTCTGTAGTATACATCTTTCTTCTTTTTCTCCTACTTACCTCTCCTGGAGCCATCAATGTTCCATGCCACCACAGTATCTGGGCTTTAATTTCTGTGTTTACCTTTGTCTCGCATTTAGGAGGATAACACTCTCTTGTCTGACACCCTCACCTTTCATTAACCCTGGTTTCCTATCATCTTCAGTTCCCACCGCTCATGAAAAGGCAGGAGGGGGAATGAAGTGCTTGTGGAGGCAGTGCTGGCTGTCACAGGCTGATTGACTATGAGCACGGTGCCTCCAAGTGTCGAGATGCTGCAGTTTGTGGAGTGAAGTGAGACCTCGGTGCCCGGTACACCCTCCTTGATTGAACAGACATTTTGAGTGCGGCTGCCGATCACTGTTAGCCCAGTGACTCCCTGCATTCTCCTCACTTCCTTCTCCCAAGCTGTCAGACTGGCAAGGCTCAGGAGAAATCACAGGTTTCCTAATTGCATTTGTGCCTGCACAGAGAGAAAACTTAAATACAGGCTGGTCAGATCTGTACAGATGATGGAGAATGTTTCATTCCATTCTGCGCTAGTGTGGGCTCTTCAATTTGTGCCTGGCAGCTTCCTTGTTCCTGAGGACAGAAAGATAAACTGTGGCTTTGTATGGATGGGGAATATGACAAAGCAAAAGGAGAGAAAAGGAAATTCATTACATTTATCTGCGCAAACATTTTCTCAAATGATTCCTGCAATTTCACATATCGAGCCCCCTCTGTGAGCACATCTATCCTGGATGGCTGTATCTTGGATTTATAGAAAAAGCTTGTTCCTATATCTATTCAGACAGATTGAAGCTCTTTATTGGTGCTGATCAGTCTATTCAGACTCTTCTGACTGTTCCTTGCTCAGAGCCAAGACATCATGCACCGTTTTCAATGGCTATTTAAGCGTTGAGTGGGCTCTGGTAACTCAGTAATCCAGAGAGAAAAGCACAGCAGCAGCCAGTCTGGACTGTGACTCTGACTCAAAAGTGGTCAAGTTTTCCTTTGAGTGCACAGGATAGGCTCATTTTTTAAGAGGTCATTTTCTAGTCAAACCAAACACAAAAGTTGACTAAATCAAGATGGCCCACTGTCTCTTGGGAATCCCAGTGCCTTTAGTAATGGACGAGTAAGCAGGAGCCACAGACAGTCCTTCCCCCAGGTTAAGGGTGGCTTTATGGGCAGCCTCAGTTTATTTGGCTCAGTGGCTCATGATAACTGAAATAACAAGAAGCTTTCTTCTGTTTGATCGCAAAGTCTCATGGGAGGCTTCATTTGCATACAGTGACTCAGAAAGCTGCCTGCTGAGCTGCACGTACTGGATGTCTGTCTGGAACAAGTCAGAGCAATTTGTCCTCTTGTTTACAGCAGCCTATTTATAACAGCACGGAGATGACCCATGGATACACTAAGTCTACCCTCCAAACACCCAGAAAGGGGCTTTTCACACTCATCACAAAGCCCCAAATACTACAGCTCCCTCAACTCCTCCTCCCAGTGAAGATGATCTCCAAGGGCTATGGGGAGCAGAGGGGATTAGAGCAGGTTTTAATGAAATACATCAGCAAGAACCTTTGTTGCATCATGATCACAGTAAGAATCCATCTGCTCCAAGATGATACAAAGCCCAAAGGATGGAGGACAAGTGTCCTTGAGTACCTGTGGACTATGGTATCCACTATTACTGTTTTCTCCAGAAATAAGTTGTTTGCAGCCACTTCAAGGTGATCTGCGGCTTTCAGGATTTTTGTTTAATGGCTTCCAATGCTCAAAACTTCTAGAATGAAATCTGTAAAGCCACAAACTTTCTCAGTCAGGTAATTTCAGCTCTTAACAAGACCAAGTTTCAGAAAGCACCATATGTCATGTATGTAAAAGCAATAGCCCTATAATGAATCATATACATGTATTCTAAATTATTTTTTCACAGGAGTAATTTCAATGTCCTACATTAGCATCTCCTGCTGGCTACGGTTTTCCCCTAAGAATTAGATGAACAATTCTCCAACCTGTGCACCTTCAAATAACTGCTTCTTCCCAGACAAGGAAACAGGTTTTTTCTCTCTGTTAGAGATACAATATTCTTCATTAGAACCACAAAAACCTAAGGCCCAGTCTTTATCCAAAATTCCATCTCATGTGCAACTTCTATTTTGCATTACAAGCAGGTCAATGTCTCTGCTTTGGAAAATAGAGCAGGTTTCTTAATCAGACATGCCATGTTTATTTTTGACCCTGTTACTAGACTGAAATTAGTGACTGTATGAATATATCTCACATATTTAACATATATAACATATATAAGTATATATGTCTGCACACACACCCACCAAACTTCAACAGTTATACATATTCATGCATGCATATGTGCAAGCAACTATTTAATTTTTACATATATATATTTACAGACATGTTTATATATGTATTTACACATACACTCATATGTAAATTCTAAGCATTTGACAGTCATTGAGCCCTCCCTGAGCTTTGTGATTTCTCTTTTGTGTTATCTGAAGTATTTGGCTGAAGATGAAGGGATAAGGTCAATTACTCCTGGACTTATAGAAGAGAGACCCACTATGCCTAAAGCTTACCTAAAGCACTTTTCTATTTTATATATATATATATACATATATATACTCCATTAAAGAACTGCAAAACTTCTCCCTGCATCCTCTTTTATTTGGGCTGAGCAGCACTGCTTGGAAATGGAGAGTATGTGTATCCCAAGCTCATGACAGCAAAACTATCTGTGTATTATCATGAGTATGCCTGCCATTCCTACCACAGCACTCTCCCTAAGCAGAGCCGCAGCAGGTAGTGATTTTTCTGCCTTTGCTCACAAGCTTCACCTGCACAATACAATTTTTAATATCTCAAGTTTTTTTAAAGCCTACAAAGAAAAGAACCTCTTCTCCTGCTCCCTAATTAATTTTTCCTCTTTCTTTCCTTATTTATATCTTACCAATAGCACAGGCCATAAACTAAAATGGCCCAGAGTTCCTTAACGGCAATTTTGATTTCTGGAGCAATGACAAATACAAGGTGTGAATTTTGCAATTCACGATGAAAGGAAATAAAAGAATTCTGTATTGAAGCAGTACAACGCCTTTGATTTTCAATGAGGATATGCAGAATGGGGTTAAAGGTGGCTTGTAAGGTCCTGAGAGATCAGCAATGCTATTTATAGCAACATTATGTACAGAAAAGCCATATATGCAATTATTCAATTATTCTGACATATGTTTACAGCTGTTCCCTATCTCCAAGGCTGGTCAGGAAGGATTAGTAGAGTTGACTGTACAACTGATTCAGAATGGAAAAATTTACCCCTTTTTATTTTTGGTAGCCTAGTCTTTATTTTTCAAGTGATGTTTTTGTTCAGTTGCATGAGCTGAGCAGTTTGGATGAATGGTATATATCCCTTTGGCACTATATGAAGGATTCTTTTTTTACCATTTGTTATTTATACCATGAGTCTGGTCATCTAAGTCATATGCTTCCTGTTTTTAACTGAATGGCAAACTTTTCAAGCAGGAGGACAGATTCCAAATGATGCATAAGTACTCATAACCACAAAAATCTTCACCTGAACATTTTGAAAATGTTCATTAGGAGAGAAATATGTCAAAATAAAATAGAATCTGGACAAGTATGCACAGATGCCATTTTGTGGTGTTTTGCCAGGTCTAAGATTAGTGACTCAAATATAAATAGGTGATATAAGGAACTCTGACTATTTTTGCAAATGGTTTTACTTCACAAAGAATTGCATGTCACGAGTTAGAGAGTGAAATAGGGCAGTACTGAGGCTTTCTGACACATACAGGAAGACTTACATTACTAACTGATCAGAGACCTTACTTTCCAGGAAAATTTCCCTACATTTAAACATGTTATGCCAGGTGTCAAACATTCTCTAACTACATCACTGCAGTGAGAATGGAAGCCTTCCTACTAATCACTCAGTTTAACCTGTGGCTGCATTTTGTTGTTTTCTGGCAATCCCAGTACAGGTCCTTGAGCCTTCTCCATCTGGAAGGAGTGGGAGAGAAATGGAGATTGGTTGAAAGCAATATGCAGCTCTCTCTTCCCTGAGAAAAGATGTCTACAGCAGTATGTGACAGTAGTGTCAGTAGGGAAATACATCTTGGAGTGCAGGGAGTTTAAACGATTATTCCTTGGCCTTGTAAGAAGCAGCCTTTGGGCGCATTTGTGCTATGCTCCCTGAACATTTCAAAGAGCTGTTTTCCCCCAAAGACCTTAGCAGGATGAAAAAGAGCAGCTCATGGGGAAAACACCAGGCAGAGTGGGTATGGGAGGGGTGGGCAGAGGCAGCTGGCTCTGGTGCTTTGGACAGAGGAGTCAGGAGGGTTTCTGCCGGGAGGAAGGAACACCACTACATCCATCATAAATAAAACCTGTTTGTAGTTAGGTAGAGTGATCAGACCATTTCCTTGTGCCACTAACACATTGACGGGCATTCTCAACAGCAGCTGTCTTAGACACTATGGCTTGGGAGGAAATTAGGGAGAAAAATAAAAAAACATAAAGCCCAACCTGTCAACAATGATTTCTTCTGATTATGAGCAGTGCTGAGATCATATACTACTGACATCAGTAGAATTTTGCTTGTGCCTCAATATTCATTAGATTCCAACACTCAGATGTGTGTCTAATGCATTCTGATATGAGTCAGATCCTTTGAAAACTATGCCTGCGGTTGGGAGGAGAGCTGGACATCACCATACACCTTATCATCACTCTCTTATGATGGAAGAGCATTTTGTACAACCAAATTTACATTCCACTGCTCTCAGGTTAGGTCTCACTCGTCACGTGCATTCTCAGTATTTCTTTCTTCTCTAGATACTTATGTGAAACATACATCTGAAGCATCATCTCATCACATGACCTTCAAAATATTTGGTCTCATAAAGTCCTTGTAGGTTACTGAAGTGCAGACATTCCTAACTTCCAGGCTAGAAACTAAGGCTTGGAGATGGTGTTACTTGCCAGGGTCACAGGAGAAAGTAATAAGCAAAAATCTGAAAATCAGACTTTACAATTCCAAGCCAGTGATTTAACTCTTGGAATAGTTTCACTGTCCACTTTGTGGTTTAAGACCCTGAAGACCCTTTTCCTTCTGCCCTCCCACATAATTAAAATGGACCTTGAAGGTTTTCCATTTCTCATTAGATTTTGTCCTGTGCTTTTACTTAAGAAATATTTTGCTTTGAATACTATTATTTTTCTTCCCAGTCACTTCCATTATTCTTGTTCTGCCTTTGCTTTTCCTTTTGTATCCACTTGTTGTAATTGAGATCAGTAGAAGCTGTGGTGTTAAAAGTCCCAAGAGCCAGAAAAACCACACACAGGATTTTTAAACTTCTGACCCTATCTTCTCCTTTTGCTTCATTGAGTTGCTTAAAATTTCACACACCGTGCAAAACAAGTCTAGTTTCTCTGCAGGCAGCATAGACTATAGTTTGTTATGGCAGCATTTTCTGGGGCTGTTTAGGGGAGATGCACACTTCTTCCTATTGCACTGTGTATTTCTGATTTCCTTCTGAATGCTCTGAGGGCACTAGATATTTACTGAGTCCTTCATAAACCTGAACTCTTTGTCTACATGAAGATTCACTTTCACAGACCAGTTTGGACCACGGCTATTCCCAATCCCGCGTCTCCTTTTCTCTCTTCTCTGCCATTCAGTCTTCAAGAGGTCTCACTATGTTGTGTTTTTGCCTCTGCTCTACTATCTTGTGCTTGGTGGCAGACTGTCTCATGAAGCTGAGATCACTCTGACCCCATAACTGAGCACTCTTGTATGTCAGCAGCAAGAGTAGACTGAGAACATCTCAGTCAGGTGTTATAAAATGTAAAGTGTGTCTGGCAGCCACAAACTTCATTACACCCCTAGCAAAAGCCTTATACAAAAGGCCTCCTGATGCAAGAACCTAGACTTCCCATACTTCTTTACAACTTCAAGTACAATCCTAGAGCCAAATTCATAGCAAGTGAAAAGTAGGCCGAAGGCTCTTTTCCTCATGGAGAGAAATTGTGAATGCTAGCTATTTCAATACCATGCACACTGTGCTTTGGCATTTGGAGACATCCTTAAGCATGGATTTCTTGGTTTCTATTGTTTGTATGTTCTGCCCCAATGCTATTTCAGTGTATATTTTAATGAGCGAATTTATTATATAGCTCACTGCACAAAAATTTCAGTGACATTATTAAAAACTCCCTAGTACTGATTTTTGGATCAGATATTTCCTGCATGTATTTTGAATCCACTGTTGGTTATTGAGTAGCTTTTCTCCTTTTTTTATTTTTATTTTTTTGTTCTTGGTCCTGTCTGGGAAAAAAGCCTAATATGGGTCTGCCCTCAGTACTACTACCTTTTTTTCCTCCCCTGTATTCCAGACTACAGCACAGACCTCTCTTAAACCCAGAGAGACAAGATAAGCCTTTTCTGCCTGGCAGCATTTCAGAGACATTAAGTGTAAGAGAGAAGGTAAGTAATTCACCATGCCTCCCCATTTCTGTAATGGGGGAGGACATCTTGATACATTTACAATACTCCTCTGGGGATATTTCATCAGTTATACCTAACTCTAATGGACAAGAATTGATTTGAACTTTCTACTTAGCACAGAGCTGTAAACAGCTTCACTCCAGGTTGCAGCAATGAACTGGTGTTTTGTAAAACTGAGAGGAATTTGGAAAACTTCTGTGTCAATCTATTAGGTAAGCTAGCAGTGAATGGTCCAGGGTTTATTAACTTGTCTTTTCAATTTTTAAAAGCAGAAAGAACAACTACTAACCTAGATTATATATTTTTTCATTCTAACATCTCTCCTCTATTTTTGTCAGGGTATTGGCATTTGAGCTATCTCATTTACTTTCAGTTGAGATTTGTCAAATCAGGATACAGTTTAGGAAGGTACTTTTATTGTTCTATTTAATGTCAGATGCTTATTTTTGTAGTTTTCAGAGTAAAAAGTCCAGAGAACACTTTGTCCTCCTGTAGTAATATCTGTTAATCTATCTATCAAAAAATAGCATACAAGGCTCTTGAGGTATTCCCCCCTGTCCTGGTTTGCCCCACACTTCTCGAGACTCATATCCAGAGACTGAGAGGTCAGGCCCCCTTACCACTCCTTGGTCAACGACTGGATCATGTGATAGGGATCCCAAATGCCTCACTTCAGAATTGTACCCTTGCCTGCAGCATCCCAAGGGTGGACTAACCAACTAATTATGGATTCATCAGATCATTGAGTGTAATCCTTTCTTAGGCCATGGAGGTCCTTCAAGGACAAGGACTCAATAATGACTTCTGATTCTGAGTCAGTAACTGGAGCTGGCTTTGAGGGTCCTTCCCCTGCATCATCATCATCCACTGGGTGATTGGTTTTTGTTTTGTGCTTCTTTCCCATGGTAGGAGCGACTGCCATTGGCTTAGGCTCACTGTCAGGTTTAGCAGCTGGCTTAGTCACTGTCAAGTTTAGCTGCACCCTGAGTGACTGGGGTATCTGCTGCAGCCTGAGTGACTGGGGTGCCTGCTGATTTATCTCCCTGCCCCCCTGCCTCTATCTGCTGCCCTACAGTATCTAGCAACGTGCAATAAGCATATGCCAGGGCCCAGCTTATTGCAATGAGCTTTATCTCATTAGAATCATCATTACACTTCTCTTTCAGGTATTTCCCCACCTCAGCTGGGTTCTGAATTTGTTCACGGGGAAAGTCCCAGGCTATTGGGTCAGAAAATTCCTTCAGGGTTTGGCCCATATTCTCCCATTCCCACATCACTGAGGATTTTCCACGCCTGGGTCCACACCTGGGTCAGGTAACTCCTCAACCCCTCTAGACATCTCAACCTGCATTCTAGACAAGCTGCAAACCATACAGAGGAAGCCTACCAGATAAAATACTAGAAAGGGGGTCTCCTTAATATTCAGAGGAAACAACATTCTCAAAAGGTGTCATACCTTTTAAAGATTTAAAGGAGAAGAAGGAGAGGAAAGGCTGGGAAACCTCATCCCCTGCTCCTCCTCTAACAAACTGGGTGCAATTAGTAACAGACCCCCAAAATGTGCTACTGAAAGTAGGATGCAGGGTAGGACAAAGAAACAACAAACCATACATATTTTGAACAAACCCCAGTACCTTTGTTAACTCCCTATAAATCATTTTCACCACACCCAGCAAAACAGCAACTTTAGTCTGTGCCCCTCTACTGTAAAAGCTACGTGCCAGGGACAATACTGGAGCTATCTGTGGATAGGAAAACAAGCCTAGGGACCAGAAAGGTATTAACACCTCACACAGGCCTAGGGACCAGAAAAACATGAATAACTCAACCCAGAGAGACCGTATAAATTCAAGGAGCATGGCTACTGACTGCTTTATCCCAATAGAGAGTAAATAAAACGAAAATGCAGTTAGTACAGGTTTTTTTCCACTTTCTTGAGCCCCACATTGGGCGCCAAAATATTTGTCCTGGTTTGAGATAAATTTGGAAGGAAACTTCGAAAATTGGGGTCTCCTCTAAGATTCCAGTAGGCCCTCTCCCAATTGGTTCAGGAAAGATTTCCTTGGAGAAAAGTAGAAAACACTGTTTATTTAACAAGTAAAGTATTCACAAGCATGAAAAAAAAAAAGAAGAATATTTAACAATAGAACCGCTTGCTGTTGTGAAGAGCTGGCAAAATTCAGAGAGTCCTCCTGTGGTTCAGAGAGACCTCTGTGGGTGCGGCTCAGACTCTCAAGTCTTTCTGGAGCTCAGGCCCAGCATCCAGGCTGCAGTGCAGCTTGGAGGGCTCCCAGGTGATTGTCCTGGTGTTCTGGACCAGAGAGAAGCTGAACACTTCCAGAGGAAGAAGTCACAATCCTGGGAAAACTTTTCCTTGCCTCAGCTAACGAATGAGAAACTTCTAAAAGCAAAGCAAAACTCTCCATTGTCTCTTCCCTGCTGCAGGGCTGAGAGCTGGGAAAAACCAAGAGCTGAGGAGAGACTGAGAGCATTATTTCTGTGTTTTTAAAATCCAGGCAGCGAAAAAATCCACTGCTTCCCCCTCCCCTGCCCCGGGCCTAGCTTAAATCTACAGGACCCATTTCTGGGCAAAAAAACAGACAATGGAGATAGTGGACCATGCAGTCACCCCAGGACACCCCCACTGTCAAGTTTTGTATTCGTTGGTACCTTAGGCAGTTTTAATCCTGGCATTGAAAGCAAAATTCTATCATTTTTTAAAAATTGGCATATACAGTATCATATCTTTGCCAAGGTTTGCAAAGTGAAAATACAGAGTTCTTCATAGCTCTGCTAGGGAGCAAATAAGCAGCTCCTGTTATCACATGCTGTATTTTTTAATGCCTGTTGTATTAGAGATTATCTAGAAAGGTTGCAGCTGGGGCAAATGGTCACATCAGTAATCCATATTTTAAGATCCCTATTTCCAACATACTGATCATCATGGTGAGCTATGAAAACATTTTGTAAGGAGTTAACAATTCTTTACAGATAATGCAAATAGTCACAGAAAACAGTCAAGTAAAAGAGATATGTTTTATATTAATTCTAAAGTTAGAAATCAGGCAAGCATAAGCAAGAAAAGACAAAACAATGACCTTCCCAGCTCAGCCTTTTGTTCCTCTTAACGAAAGATGTCATCCTGCAAGACTGTGTTTCTGCGCTGTTCCTTCGCGCTGAAGACAGAAAATTGCCTTTCTTTGTGGATCATCATCTGGAACTGGTGCTGGAACAAGACACTAACCCCAAAAGCTGTGCTGTGGTGCCACAGAATTGCCTCTAACACAGGCAGGGCAAAAGATGTCAGGTTTCAAAATCAAGCAGCACTAGCTGCCACCACCATCTGACATTTGAATGGGATCCCAACCTATTTCCAGCTGGTATGAACACCGAGAGCCCAATGCTCACAAGATTTTCTTATTTTGGTACTCTCACTGACATCAGTGAAACTGGCCCTTTGTTAACAATTTTTCTAGTTTCTAGCAAGAGATGACTTGGAGATAAATTGAAACAAAATGGCGAAAAGCAAGACTGTCACCAGACTACTGTAACTTTGATATGGATTGGAATAAATAATGAAAAACAGCCTATGTGCCTTCAGGAAGTTGAGAACCAGAGAATCGGATGCACAACTTCTGTATCTCTGGCATTTTAAGAGAGAAAAGCTTTTAATTTCCTGTTGGTCCCATGTTTGAGCAGATTTTTTGGCATTCATCCAACACAAATTGAAGATTTCGCAGCAAAACATAGGTGCAAGTCTAAATTTTACTCCTTGGTTTGTACTGGTGCTACAAACATGGCAATAGGGAAACTGGACTACTGCTGTTAACAGGTTGTGCTCTTGCCTTTAGTTTTCAAATAACTGATTAATTTGAGTATTTCCATATTATGAGGGTCAGGTGAGCTAATGTTGAATGCCAATATGTTTCTGCTTATTACTTTGGTGCTTTTGTTCTCTTATAATATATTTTATAGTTCAGTTTAATCTGATTTTAGAACAAGAGGCACAGCTGTATTTTAAGTGTTTTGTAATGAGTTGCTCTAAGAGACACATTTCTTGACCCACTACCTCAATTTAGCATCTTTCTTGAGACAAATTTGCAATTTGGGAATGGCAGAAGATGAAGAGAGAGAGGTGCTAGCACAAAGGATTTCATCTGAACACTTCTCATTCCAGCACATTTCAGGGAGAAACTGCTAAAAGGAACTGGCTCTTCTAATACACTCCTTATCGTGAAACCACAAAGACAGACTGGAATGAATTTTTAACTTCTGTAGTGATAACATTTGCCCCATCTCTTCTATCCTCGTGGATATCCTGGGAAATGGATCCTGGATTCAATACACAACATTGGCTGCCGATTACTGCTTCACAGACCAGCATCGAGCTGGTAGCGGGAAGCGACAGAACCTCCTGGCATTTACTGCTTCAAAAGGTGCCCATCCGCAGAGATGACACCTGGGACCAGAGGGATGGGCTGCTCAGCACAGGAGGCATTAGGCACTGAGGCACTCAGGCATGGACAGATTCTTCCAGCCAAGTGGAAAGAGTCATTAAAGACTAACCAGCCTACAAGGAATTGTTTATGGTTTTAACTGAAATGGTAAACAATTTATAAACTACCGAAGCTAGGTTTGCCAAATTAATTCATAAGACAACCACTTGGTCTTTCAAAGTAATTGAGCAATTTTTGAATCTCCTTGTTTCTCCAGCTAACTTGCAGAACAGATTGTGTTATTTGGTTTATTTGGTTGGATTTTTTGTTTTGTTTTGTTAGGAGCACCGACACCTTCTATCTCAGTTCCCTGCATGCTCTAGGATTCATACATAACATGACCCCAAACAATATGCCACTACACCCTCTGTGGAAGGTGTCTACAAAGATCTTAATTGGCTGAAAATCATAAAAGTCTTCAATATAAACAATGACAAACAAAAAGAAATTCTTTACAATGCCTCAGTATTCCTATCCTTATATCCTTCTTCTTTTCTTTGATAAAGTCCCCATCTATTCCCCCTCAAACTCAAGTTAAAGTACAGATTCTTTTCTTTTTATGGGCTTGTTCTTTGCTTTTCCAACCACTGTTGCATTCTTTTCTCTGTAACTTTTATTGGAGATTTAGAAACCTTTCTTATGGATCTGCTTGTCCTGGACTTGTGCATAGTGAAAAGTATTTTTTCGACTTGAACAACCTCTTCCACTTTAGCCCATTTAGGCACATTCACCTTTCTGTTTTCCTTCTTGCACTTTGCAATATCATGTCTCTGGTATGCATAAGAAGTCTTTGTGAACCTTTCAATTTTGTAACCTGAATTTTATGGTCTTCCTTAAATTATCTTTATTTTTTTCCCTTTCTTTTCTTTAAGCCAAAATAAAATAGGCTACCATTATGAATCTGTTCTGGTATTCAGCAACATCAGAAATGTTCTTGAAGCAGTTTTTAAAGACTGCAGTATAGCCTGGGCCAAAGAGCAGTTCTTTAAAGGCATATTATAAATGAAAACACTCTCCATAATAAATGCTATTTGCACAACTGCTTGACTTTTTCCTTCCAGCCATTCATTAATGAAAACAATAATATTTCTAATTTACCAAAATAAATAAATAAATATAGGTGCAACTTCTAGTTTCTGGCAATATTCTCATTCTTACTAAATCATATTAAAGGAATGTACTGAAATGCAGTGTGATGAATTCACTTTCATGAAAATATGGATGAAGACGACGAGTCTGGTAAGAGAAGATGCCAGCATCTTTATACACAACATCCTTGAAAACTTATCTCTTCTCATTCTATATCAGATACAAATTCTGCATTGAAATGGCTTAACCCAAGGTGCTATAAGCTTTGGATTTCAAACTAGATGACTACCTTTCCAAATAATACTCAGATACAAAAAAATCTTACATATGGTCCCTAATCATGGACTCCAATACAACATTGCTAAAGAAACACATAACTTTCCTTGCTCACCCCTTCAAAGCTTTCCCCAAGAGGCAGCCCACACATCTGATCCTGATATTTTTCACTCGTGATTCTGGATACATGCAACAATTGTCAGAGAAATATTGCAAGGTCCCTTTACACAGGGTGAATTGGGTAAAGACTCAAAATAAGTGGTGCCAATCCCTTATCCATCTGGTTTATGACTGTTCCAGATGGAAGGAAGCTATTAGAACACCACTCTTAACTCCCAGCAAAGGCGGAATACAGTCTCCAAATTAATGATTTACCATATGAGCGACCTAAGCTTCGTCAGAAGGCCAAGAAAGTATTTGGCCCACTCAAAAATGTTCAGATCCAGCTTGAAACAGAAAAGACCAGATTAACAGTTCCTGAAATTTAGTAGCAAAAGGAGCTAGGACACCTTGACAATGGCTGACAACAGCAGGACTGAAGTCAGCCCTTCCATTCTTACGCAAGCTAAAAATGCAGGTCTTCAGCCTACAACATATTGTAGGACAACCATCCTCTCCTGTGGCAGAGTTTCCAATTCAATAATGCAGGTGCAACCTCTGACATCCAGCTTTGCTGGAAATGAGAAAAGCTACCAAAATGAATTACTTTCATTTTCATTCAACCTAATATCGTGCAACTCGTGTGGACAAGCAATGCAACCACAAAGTGAGGGAAGCAGTTGCTGGGGGGTGGCCAGGGGACCCCCAAGTTGCTGGGGCAGCTGAATGGCAGGGCAGGGCTCAGCACACAAAGGGACGGATGAACAGGAGGAACCCAAAGCTTCGAGTGACACCTAAAGGCAGCTGGAATAATAGAGACCTTTAAAGAGGTCTTTGAAAGTGGAATGTGGAGCCAGGCTAGCAGGGGTACAGAAAAGGCATTGCTGAGGATTTTTCTCTTCGTTAAGTGAAGTAAAATGCAGCCCTCGCTCATTATGGAGGCAGGCAGCCTCGCCAGGCTGATACATCTCATCAGCCTATTAATAAAGCTCTGCTCGAATCTAGTTTCACAAGGCAACCCATCAGAGCCTGTGCTTCCAACATGTGCTACAGACACAGGGCTATGGAAAATCTCACCCTCCAGAGAGACCTGAGTGAGGCAGTCTTTTTCATTAATACCAAGTCTGCACAATGAATCAACAACAGATTCAATAAGGCCAGGAAGAGCAAAAATAGAGCTTCTGACCAAATAAAAGACATGTAATGAAATCAGAGTGAATTTAATGGGAACCTCTATTCCACTGAATAGGCAAGGTCCCAGACATCTTCCTTCCTGGGTCTCAGGAACTAAGCCAAAAGACTTCAAGTTGCATCATTAAGTTCAAAATCAGACGAACTGTAATTGAAATAAAAGTCTTATTTTTGGCTTGTTGATCAAAATGGAGCTCAGATGTGCCTGAGGGCATGATTTTCATCAGGACCTCAATGCAATCCTTGATTTCCCAAGCACCGCACCTGCAATGAATCATGGGCTCCACTAGTAGCATATTAATACCCAGTTACCTGGTGTGCAGGTGAAAATAGAAAATGCAATATTTAAATGCTTTAAAAGCACCTGCCATTTATAATGAACACAATTCTTTCCAGGCACAAAATTGCATCTTAACACACATATGCCATTACTGAAAATCATGCCCAGTGATTTTGAAATACTATATTCACATTTGTGCCTACATCCTGATAGCCTTCCATTTCCCCTCCCTCCAATAATTAGTCTAAAAGACCCTCTTCCTGACTAAGGAAGTTAGTAGAGTCTCCATAACGTGTTCATAGCAGATCCCTTAACCTTGTGGGAGAGTATCACAAAGCACACACCAACCAAGAGCCAAGCAATGATCCTACACTGCAGCTCGTCCTCAAAGACCACTAGTTAAAAACAGCATGTGGGCTCTCCTTTAAAATGTGATACAGCAGGTGATGGAGGACTGAGAGAAATGAAAAATCATGTTCTCATGGGTGAAGGGACAGCCTGTCATCTATCCAATTTTCCTCACACATGAGTAGGTAATAAATACCAATTAGCATCCATTGTCCTGGTATCTTAAAGCTTGGCCTCCAACTTGCTGTCACACATAGATTCAGCAAATCCTGTGGGATATTGTGGTACCTAGGCAGAAGAGAAGGTAATTTGGGAGTTTGGAGATCTGGGGCAGAAAAATGAAAGAAATAAATGGCTTCTACGTTTCGCTTGTTTCCTGCAGAAGAAAGCATCTGCATCAAAATGAGTTTAAACATAAGGGAATACATTCTCAATGTGCTGCACAGGGATTTAGCCACATGACTCCCATTGATGTTTATGGGAAATGAGTGGCTAAATCCCCATGTAATAGGTTGAAATTTTAGCCCAAGGAGACTGACTGTGGAGGAACTCATCAAGGTCTCTGCTTACAAAAATTGTGAGCATATCAACCATTCTCAAATACCATCTCTTTTTACTGGTGTATAATCAAGTGGACCCCTTGAAAGGGACCAGTGAAATTAGCTCTGTAAAAGGTTACTGAGAAACCTATAAAGTTGCTGTACTAAATGAACATGATCTGTGGGTGCAAGGGCATGTCAGAGGATGACTTTTGTGTTGATCATGTCACTTTTTACAAGCTGATACTCTCCTGGAAGACAACAAGAGGTTATTGAATAATTTATTGCTTCAGACTTCAGCAACAAAAGGTATTCTAGCATCATGGACACCCTCCTACAAAAGGCATCAAGAAGAGCTTCTAACCATAGTTAATCTCAGTAGGTTGCAAGAAAACAAGGAAGATTCTAAATCCCCTGGCTTTTCTCCTGCCTTAAGGACGATGGAGATAAGCGTCAGATTAAAGTGAGAGAATCTCTTCTGTTCCCCAATTACACAGATACAGGCCTACCACAAGCCAGGAAATTTTCAGTAGCCAAAATTTACAACCAAATTGGCCATATGAATATCAGATTAGAGGTTTAACCAGGAAATACATGTCTAATTCTTTCCTCAACCGCATGACAGCTACTGCTCAGGGTAAATTAGCAAAGGACTAGCATATTTCTGACTAAACTACAAATTCTGCATAAGAGTGCTCTGTGAGATTTGCATCCTTTCTGCAGCAATGCCAGTGGAATTCTAAAGACATTTCCCCTCCCTGCCCTCTGGTCTGCCCCCACCCAACAGGATTTTGTGGAGATAGTATGGACGAAAATGAAATGTTTTAACGTAGCAGATCAATAGATTTTATTCTATCATCCAAGTGCAGCTTTAAAGGAAAACTAGTTCAAATACAGTTATTATAGAAAGCAGGTTCTTCACAGACGTGCAGCCAGCAAAATGATTGTTGCATGTCTTTAATTTTTTTTTATATAGCTGCTGAAAAACTCCTTCCTGGAGAGGTGAGTATTCATGATTATTACATGGACTTGAGAAATCTCTGAAGGTTGTGATTACAGGAGAAGATTTCTTTTCCTTTAACAATTATGAGCTATCAGTCAGTGTCATTCAATGAAGTTTGAGCAACACATACCTATTCTTCTTTGGCCACCACACTACAATTTCAAAAGATAAACTGCATTCCTCCGTGTGTTTCAACTCTGAAACACTCTATAAGTGAAAATTAATCTGGCAGACTCTTCTGAAATCACAGGCTTCCGAGATGAGCAAATGGGTACAGTTTTCTTTTAACTGTTTTTTGAACCCCATGTGTTGAGAGAAAACAACAGAATGGAAATTGCTCATCAAAATGTTAACTTGTGGCACGGCAGAGCCCCAAGCAGGTGTGTGGCATGCCGTTCCCTCCGCTGACATGCCTACCACATGGCACCCAGTTCTGCCACCTCCGTCCCTTCCCCCTGGAATTCCGCCTCCCGCCAGCGCTGAAGCGCGGCGTGACTCCGAGCCGCGCAGAAGTGATGTGACCTTTCAGAAAGCAGGCGGTTTGGGAAAACCTTCATCGAGGATAATCTGTCATGGAATAATCCTTTGGATTAACTGAGGCGACCACAGTTCCTCCAGCCCAAACATAACTGTCTCAGCTAATGCCTTTGCTGTCAGGAGCATAGCTAGTCGGGAAAAGAACATGATCTCGCTAATTCAAGGGGAACAGAGAGGATGCTGACCTATCACAAATAACTGAATTTTTCAAATTAACAAACAGTTGAACAGACAATGCAAAATATAAATAAATAAAGGATAAAGTGTCACAGAGCATACTTTGTTCATTTATTTTGACAACTCCTTAGGTTTAAACTGTGAAAATATTTTATAGTGTACAAGTAAATGTGCTGTGATGAACTTTCTAAAAAGAATGAAGGCTTCATCATCTTTGAATGAATGTAGCTTGTAGCTGGAACTGAAAGCTAATGGAGAATTACTGTACAAAGGTGGCTTTTTCAGAGAAATTATGGGAGAAGAAATGTTCTTTTTGACTTGTTCTTCATTCTTCACGGTGTTGTATGTATTTCAACATCACAGACTGCAAGAAGCTGAAAGCTATTCTGTGTCCCTTGGATTCTTTAGCCCTCTGCTAAACTTTGGGAAAGGCTCACTCAGATTTCCCCAAAATCCCCTGTGAAGAACACAGTATTGTGTCCTGATCCCTGGTATCCAACCCCATTCGCCTTGTGTAAAGTCTTGCCAGGCTTTCACAATCTGATACGCTAAATTTCAGACACTTGCTCACAACCAGGTTTTGGATAAAGAGATGGATTTGAAATAAAACTCCCCATTTGCCTAGAATAAAATTTCACTTCCTCCAGAATTCCACATTTCTAAACATACTACCCAGAATTTTTTAAGTCACTTTTGAAATTTACGCTTAAGGGTATAAAGTGTTTATCTTCACAAGCTTTTCACCCCTCTTAAAATGCAAGAAAATGTTCTATTTTGCTAAGGCATAAAGACAATGTAGCTCCATAAACTAAAGAGAAGTACTCTTCTTCCAGCCACATTTTTGTCTTTTTCTCCCACAAAATACAATGGAAGCATAGGATACCTTATTAATGTTATTTGAAAAGAACTTTTTAAACCCATGCTATGTGAGTACTTGTCTCAGGGCTTAAACTATCCAGGAAGTTTAAGAAAATCCTGGTAATGTCAACAGGCTGCAAGAAAGTCTGTGGGCTACAGCAGCCCTTCTTTGGTGGCCCTGGTATATTTGCTGAATTCATGTTTTCTCTTAGAAATGTCAGTCTGAACAACTACTGTTTCAGGTGGCAAAGAAGAGTTATCCTGCCAGAGCACACGTGGCATTCTTTCCAAATCTTCAAAAGAAAAAAAAAGAAAGAAAAAAAGATTGGAGCAAGAATCCTCACAGATTCTGTCTCTAAAGAAATATGAACTCTCAACTATTTCAGCCACTGGATTCCAGCAGCTGCTGTTTATTCCTTTCACCCAGAGTAAGAGCTGAAGAATAAAAGGCTAAGACACAGAGTATTGTGAGTGAGATGGCTTGAGTCAGAGAATTCCACTGAACGTAAACAGACTAGAGATGAAGAGGGCAGTTGGTATGGACACCTTATGCTGATAACACATCTATTTACCACAGTACGGGGCTGACTGAACAGGCAGCTGTCAAGGGAAGCATTCACTGATGGGACTGGGCTGGAGAACGGTGGAGGACCTGATCCAAATTTACTAGGAAAAGCATTCCTAGTAAAATATAACGCAGCAGTAACCATTATTATAATATTTATTACAGAGTTAGTAGTTTGCTACTCAGATGTGACAGTATTCAAAGGTGAAAAAGGGGCAGCTCTTGCTACATGGACAGCACTGATGGGATTTTCAGGTTTGCCATGGTCCTGTGGCCAGAGAGGTAAATAACTCAGAGTCATAGTTTGATATCAGCCATGGGATGGCAAAGGGAAAACCAAGTCATAGCTCTGTAGATACTCAGGTGCTCCACTGGCGGCCTCAGCCTTTCCTTTCTTCTCAGGATGGAATTTTATCTGATAGCTCTGAGCTTTGACTTCATTCTTAGTGGCTGAATTTGTGTCCAAATGCCTCTTTGCTGGCTGCTTAGACTAGGTGGGAGGGTATTGCCCTAGAGGATCATGCTGTTTGAGGACAATAAACA
Source organism: Drymodes brunneopygia (assembly GCA_013400955.1). Taxonomy (NCBI): domain Eukaryota; kingdom Metazoa; phylum Chordata; class Aves; order Passeriformes; family Petroicidae; genus Drymodes; species Drymodes brunneopygia. The sequence continues at coordinate 46,329 of VZTZ01033647.1, forward strand.
GCTCTAAAAATTCATTACTTTCTTTAACCCCCACCTTCTCATTATCATTTTGCAGTGCTAAATACAAAGTGCAGATAAGCAATGAAAATAGAAGATGTGAAATACCCATGACAAAATATAGAAACATTAAAATGACACTTTCTCTGCATTTACTTGGAACAATAGTTAGCTGACATGATAGAAATCACAAAACTGAAGAGCAAAAGTATTTTCAGAAAAAAAAAGTGATTTGATCCTTTTTAAAGATTATTCATTACCTGTATTTCACTGGAGAACCAAAGTCCCCAGGATTTGTTGCGATGGATCCTGTGTGGCTTTCAGGATGGGTACCAATATCATACTGTCAGCTGAGTTGCATTTAGAGCCATGTGATGCCCTGTGGTCTAACAGCAGCGTATGCAATGCAGATCAACCATTCCTAAATTTGGTGGGCATGTTCTTCTGAGTGCGAAGCTTACTAACACCCACAGCATTATCCAAGACAAAGTTCAAGAGTCTTTTCTTCCCTATGACTTTTTTAAGAGAGATGTGTCCTTAGAGGAAATGTTGGGATGAAAATGTTTAAGTATTATTCAGTACGTTCCTGAAATTTTCCAGTGCTGCTCTTATTCAGGATTAAGTTCTACTTTATTGTGTTGTACCAACAAACAAACAACAAATCCAACCCCAAGGCATTTAGTCTAAATCCACTGGATTTTTATTGCACTACTGCTTAAGTGGGAACAGACCTCAAATGCTGCTACTCCTTTTCTGAAGGCAGAAGACCGTAGCACTTGAGCTCAGAAGCTTGACCATTAATTGTTTGTATTGCAGAGCCTATGACATACTTAAGTAGCTGAGCACAACAATAAACACAATAGCCAGTTCATTAAATCATTCTTTGTTAAGACTTTCCAAAGCTTTGGGCTTAAGCCTCTTAAAATTGAAATCATTATGCTATTTTTTTTTTAAAACAAATGAGCAAACATAACTCACATAAAAAGGGAAAAACACAACAGAGTCTTTGATGTATGCATCATCACTGTGATGTCTTACTGAGATTAAACTATATGTCTAACACCGCTAAGAGGTTTCAACAGCTCTTTCCAAGGAGAAGCTGAAATCAGGAAGGGCTATAAAGTGCTGCCGTGGCTGTCACCTCTCCTGCAACAGCTTTCCTTGGCCTGTCACATCATGAGAGAGGCTATCAATAAACTTTGTAGAGTGGTGTTTGTGGTCCCTCTTGTGTCTGTAAGTTCCTGTCAAAACCCTGACTTGTTGACGCACCCTGACAGGCTCTGAGGAGGACTGGAAATGACAAAAGGTGGAAGCAGGAAAGGAGGTTTGCTGCCTTGGGCGAATTTGTTCTTTTAACACCATGCACTGATATTCCAGCTTAGAAAAACAGCCAAACTATTCACAGCCGTGAGTTATTAGGCAGGCATTTTACACAAGGCTATTTAGATATGGATAAAATACCTTAATAAAATGCTACTGTGATGAGTGCACCAAGTAATGCTCCTTTTAAAATAAAATCATAAACCTTACCCTTTCTTTTGCTACACAGCTCTGGCTGCCTACAGCTTGTTTCTTCTCTCTGTGCCGACACTGCAGCCACGCTGCAAAAGAATGCGGTTTCTCTTTCTCCATAAAACAATCCTGCACCTTTACTCATATCATATGCCATGGGCAGAGTCTCTGCCTTTCCCGTCCTGTAAACACTGTTTGTATGTGAAATCACACACTATTTGCATGAGAACATAAGGAAAGCAGAAGAGATATGCAGAGCTAAGCAAAGACTTAAAAGAAGAAATTACCATCTTTTCCCCCACTGTTGCTACTATCTGCTTTTTCTCTTCCCTCACTTGTTATGGTTATGACCTTTGTTGTCAGGACCATGTAGGACTAAGAGCCAGCCTCTGATGGGTACCAAGTGCTCCCTGGTTTGGATGCCAAAGCTTCTAGGGCCCAGTTTCCTTTCCACAGGTATCCCCTAGGCTCTAAGCAGTTTAGGGCTGGGGAGTGTTGCTTATAGGTTGGTGAAGTGACGTGTTCCTCTCTGGGAACAACAAATATGGACAGTAATGGGTGTGTCGAACATCCCTCTCTATCAGACCATTTAATTGCTTTCTCACAGTTTGCACCATTTGTTACAATTGTTGCTAATATATATTTCAAGGCAGAGCTTACCCTCATATGGAAGGTACAGAATCACAGCCAAGGATTCCATCTCTGTGACATACCAGCCTCCAAGGCATGACAAGAGGAGGGTGAAGAAAAAAGGTGGGAGGGGGAGAAGGAGACAAAGCCTGGCTTCTTTTTGCCCATGTAAGGTACCTCAGCCTGAGTACAGGGCTGCAAACTACCTGCCTAGGACAGTTGTGGTCTCAGATCTAAGGCTAGGCTTGCCTTTCTGTGTAGACACAAAGCACTTACAGCTTTAAAATACATGTATAAATGAATTGAGAGTTAAAAACTACTAGAGAATACTCCACGGGATTATCTGTACTATCAAGACAGGAAAACTTTGCAGATGCTACTGTCTCTCTAGAGGAATAAATGCTTGCATTTTAATATTCTCAGCAGCTGGTTCCTGTTGAATGCCATCAGGATGATTCAGCCACCCACCAGGAACACCAGTAGCAAGTGCACACACAGACAAATCTGTAAAACTTTCTGCTCCTGATGCCACTGTTGTTACTTTGGCAGAGTCTGATCTGTATTAGCTATTCTTCATTGCTACCAGTAGCAGGTTTAACTTCACCCCAGGATGGTGAAAGAAAAACAACTAGTCCCTGGGGCTGCCCTAATCAATCCAACTGTCTGCTTCCTATCAGTAGTGCTTCCCACAATCCACATCATTAGCAGCTCACTCTGTGGTTACCTCACTCACTTTCAGCCTTGCCACAAGTAACAGATGCCCTGAGCTCGAAGTGATGGCCCAGGCAGTCTGATGTCCTTCCCCCTACCACAGCCAACATCTGATGAAAGGGACATCACCTTATAACACGTTTGGTTTCTGCATGAGACTCAACTGCAATAGATTACTTCCTCACCCCAGCTGATGAACAATTTATGTCTAAAAATACAAGGTCTGCTATCTCTCCCCATTTAAAAAAAAAAAAAAAAGAAAAAAAAATCAACCTCAGTGACGTTCTGTCTGTGGTCTGTGGACCACATCCAGGTGTTTTATGGAGGTGCATCTGTCTAGCAGCAATAATGAGGCATTTACTTTTCCTCAAGCGGCAATGCTTCCTGACAGTTGTTGACTGGGTCAAATCACTCAAGGCTTCCTCTAATCCTACTGGGACAAATTTCTGCTTTGCTTTTGTCTGGCACTTCTTGGAAGGAGAGAAAAGTGTGATGCCAATCTGCAGAACCCTACCTGGAGAGGCGAAACACCAGAGAAGAGAGAACTAAACAGCACAGTCACTCCTGCAGACTGCTGGACCCATGGCTACAGATCCTGCAGTAGGGAAAGAGTCTTTCAGTGGTAATTCATGTGATGACTGACAGTAAGAGAGTGAAAATAAACAGCTCAAATGCAAAATGGAGGGAATGTAACAGAACAGCTGCATCCATCTGGTCAGTAAGACCCACCTAAGTTTTCCTCCTTAATACTACTGGCATTTCAGCTTGATGGGAAAGATGCTACAGGTGGACTGCAATGCCGTATCAACATCTATTCTAAAATTGTGGATTTAAATTTCATCATTACAGAGCATCCTAATTTCAGCATTATTCAATGTTGTGGAAAAAAATTATGCTTTCAACATGGAGATAAATGTCAGCACTGACCAAATCAGTGGTGTTTGCCTTCCAACAGGAGCGACCTCAAACTCTTGTGCCATACATATAGATAACTCCTCAAGCAGTCTGTCAGAAAAATGTAAGAAATTTAGGTTTATCACCTGTGCCAAGTTGTCCTGATGTGGAAAACAAGCCAAAATAGATAAGTTAGAAATTGTGCATCGAGTAAGTGGCAGAAACATTATGAACACAAGTGTTCTTATGCCACATTCCTGATGTACCCATACAGCTTGTGACACCTACTGCTGACTGCAGTGATATTCATCCTGATTAGAAGAGATGCTATCATATTCCTTACTTTCTTTACAAAGAATATCTTCAAGAATTTGTATCATTTCCAGAATCCAGAGTCGTCCCTACCATGATCTCACCCTAAATCAACAAAGTTATGGAGCCACCACTTGCTCTCTCTAATGAGTGAAACAGTTAAGTGCCATTCAGAGTCAGCCAGGAGTGTGCATGAATATGGAAAAGAGAGACAGGAGGGCAGCAGAAACGGAGAGAATAATCTTTCATACCGAATTAAAAACAACAAAAAAAATTAATGAAAATATTAACTGCACGCTGGTATTTCATCTCACATAAAAAATGAGAATTAAAATTCACAGAAAGTAAAATCACTGAAAAATGGGGATTTAATATAATCAAACAGTAAAAATAAGTGTTTTGCTTTTTTTTTTCTCCTTTGAAAAAAGAATGAGAGGAAGGAGAAAGAGAACATTTTAATTTCTTTTACTTTTCTTTTTTTCAATTAATATTGAAGTTATTTTGACCAGTTCTTCCAGTAAGCTCACTGGTTGCAATGTGGCAACAAGGATCTGTAACTGATTGTGGTTTCAGGGCTGAGAATGCATTGGATTGTCTTCTCTGTTATTTTAGCCCCAAAGTATATTTTAAATAGCCTTAAAGAGAATGAAAATTCTTCTCATACCAGTGACAGGGAGAAATTACTTTAGAAAGTACTTTCATGTTTCTAACAGTTTTTGGATTTTTGTACTTTTGAATATTTTTTTTATCTTTCCTTCCATAAATGCAACAGGATAGGCTTTTTAAAAAAGAATTTGGAATACGACACCCAGCAATTCATCCATCAACAAGAATATCCATATATGTGTTTCTTGCAAGCAGTGAGTGTCATGGCATTTCCTTCCATGCACTTCGTTCACATCAGAGACAAGTCAGCCACACAAAACCAGTTTCAAGGGATGGCTTTTTTCTTTTCAAATCTTTTAAAAAGCATGTTATCATCCTAAAAGTGTGTCTGAGTGATTCAGACTGGCCCCATTTCAGTGCTTGGCCTACCATGGCAACTTTGAAATGATCATTTCTCTTACTCTATTTTGCCAGATTGGTTAGGGCCGGTCATGGATTTTCACAAGCAAACCAATGTCCTTCAGAAAAATATTTTTTCTTTCTTAATAAAAACCAACCAGACTTTTACCTTGGCCAGAGTATTTAATCAAATTTTAAGAGGAAAGCACTAATACCTTCAAAGCATTAAACCCTCATTACACCCACACTCTATAATGACCACTACCAGAGATATTTCACAGGTGAAGGAGGACCTGAGATACAATATTTGAAGACGCAAGAATTCTTCACACTGAGCTGTGTGAAATCCAAAGGCAGCCTTACCAATCGCACCTAATTATTTTGTAAGCATTTCAGAACAGGCCATGCTTTTGCCATCTCAGCTGCCCCTGAGACAGGAAACCACCAGCTGGTTTTAGAGCTGGCTGGAGTAATTTGAAGCCAGGGGCTGAGTGACCTGTCCCAGGCTGCACCATGAGTGGGCAGCGGGTGAGGAACGAGTCCGTTTTGTGATGTCCCAGCCACCAGAGCAAAGAGAAGGGTTGCTCTGGAGAGGGCTGGAAGAGAAACAACGGGAGAAAACTAACAGTACACTTACCATAATAAAGTTTTACCCTATTCTTTGTTCCTTTGTTGGTAAGGAGAAAAAAAAAGAAGAAGCAAAAGCTATGTGTGTCAGAAGAGCTTTCTCTCACCTAATTAGGCCCCCCTTTCGCTATGCCCTGAACATTGGAGTTTTAATCCTGAGCACAGAGAGGCCTTGGGCAGAAAATTTGGCCAGTCTTTTTCACAAAGTTTGAATGTGTTCTGACCCTTCAAAACTGTACCAACCCCTCTCTAACCTTCAGATTAAGCAGTGTATTTTCAATGCCATAATGAGCTAAGCCTGCTGGCCTCCTCCGAGATGGGAAAGTACCCACTGCTAGAGAAGCCATAGTCCAAGGTGAATTATTGCTACTTTTTGTTACATTCTTAACATAGTTTGATATGTCACCACTTCCTTTGACCTTATTGCCCCTTACAAACTAAATTTGTTTCTTTTTTCTGTCTTTAATACCTTTATGATGCTTCTCTTTTCACATTGCTTTCTGTGTCTATTCTCAAGACCTTTTCTCTTTTGTCCCCATCTCTTTCCCTCTTTTTAACTGGATCTTTGACTTTAGCTACATATTTCTTTCATTTCTGTCTTATTTATTCAAGTAGAAAAAGAAACCCACTCTCTCTGCATACTATTTCTCTTCTCTATTCACCCACTACTTCTGCCACCAGTAACTCCTCACCTCTCTTCAAATTCCATTACTCACCTCCTCAGCCCCTCTAACTCTATTCTGGGTGTCAAAAATTTACCATCAGTCAGCCAAACCTGCAAACTTTATTAATACCAAGCATGGGGAGAAGATTTCTGACAGTAGAGGGCTCCTTAATACATCAGACAAAGGCATAGATGAAGTTAAGTCAAATTCAAACAGAAAACAAGTAGAACAGACTTTAAAATCTTCAGAATAATTGTCTTTAATATGTGGCAATTCCTGATGATCACATATCCTGATTACCTAAAGACTTTAGAATGATCTCTTTTTCTGGAAGATGTGTTCTAGCTCAGCAGAACAAAAGTGCTTTCAGAAATTCAGTAGGCTTTATCTTGTAAAAGTAACTAGTTTGGACTATTGGAAATGCCCTTCCTGCTTGACCATCTTCAGAGATGAAAAGGCAGCAGTGTCCAGTCTGTCTCGGACACCTCTTGGCAGTGTCCCTGTTGTTCCACCTGCTAGCAGATATTGGATAGTTTGGGACAATTCCTCCCCTCTTCAGCTACAAGGCTATTTCTCTCTGTTTGCAGGGGTTACCCTTTCTCAAGCTGGGGCTTTACAGCTCCTTTAAAAATGTTGACTGTGAGGACCTAAATGGACGTATTCCCCCCGCACCCACCTGTACACTGAGAGAAAAACAGAGCAACTCCTACTTTTCAAAAGCCTTTTCTCATTTTACAGCTCCAGTCCCTGCCCCAGCTCCTGCTCAGGGTTTTTCCATACTGCCTCCGGTAAGCCTGCCCTAGTTCTCCTTGGCTCACCGATGTCCCCAGAAGCATCACTAAGAGCTCAAGATTAATACATTTTTCCAACTGCATGTTCAGAGGACCGTAGCAGCCACAGAGGTGTTAGGCCCAAGACACATGAGGTTCTCAATGACTCAATTTACATTAAATTACCATTTGGATATTTATGTTCTTAATCATATCTATGAGAATATACAGTCATGTCTTAACTGAAGTACAACTGACAGATATGGAACCAATCAGCATCGAATAAACGGATTTTTCGAGGTCTGTTTAAATTCAGTCTAAACTGTGGGTTTATGGCATTGCAAAAATTTACTGAAAAAACATGAGTTAATATTTGTCCAGTTCTTTCACATGAGAAGCGCTGTTACTGTTGTCAAAAAGTCTACTGTGGGCTTAAGTAGCTGTGAGAATGCAAAACAGTTTAAAATTTGAATAGCTTTCGTAACTAATAGCAAGTAGGCAATATAACAGATGGCGACTCACATGAAAGATAAACCACATCTTAATAACAATAACTTACATTCAGAGGGGTAGTGTTTCCTAGTGCTTACAGTACGAGATTGAGAACCAGGATCTACAAGTTATTCTTCTGGCTCTGCCATTGATTTGCTGTGTGCATTTAGAAAAGTCACTCAAACATTTCTGTGCCTGTTTCCTCATCTGCAAAATAGAGATAGTTTTTACAAATATCACCAGACCACTGAGGGGAAGAGGCCTAAGATGTCAGATTTTATAATAAGCATTTTAAACAAATGAAGGTATGGGAGAGAGGTGTTGGCTGTTGTCATTGTTAAGTCAGTCATTGATCAAATTGCAAAATGGTTGCTTTGAGCTGAGTGAATACAGTCATCCCAAGAGTAGGAGGTGGTAGCTGCTTAACTGTGCTCCATACCCTTATGGTGTGGCTCAGGCCAGGAACTGAATATTGCCCTGCACAACTGGCACTTCAGAGGCAATTCATGGAGGCCAAATACAATTACCTTCATTGAAATTTAGCCAGGGCATTATGCAATCTTTAACAGCAGTCTGAATCTCTGTTTTTATATCTCTGATAAAAAGGAGCACCTAGAGCTCTCCAGGTTTCTGTCATCATTAGTTGGCACATTACTTCATTTTGATCAGAAACAAGATTGCTTCTCGCTCACTGACTTTGCTTGGTGCAGTTCTACAGAGTTTCACAAAGGTTCTCCAAAGCAAGCACCAGAAAAGTCTTACGGTGTCTGACATGAGCATAATACAAAATGAATAGGCTGAAAATAAATGTTTCCCTTTACTTTCTACTATATATGTTCTTTTGATGTTGTTGTTATTTTTGTTGTTTATGAGGGACAGAAGTTTTAACTGTACGAGCAGTGAAGACTACTTAGAGAGAGTCCATTTTTTGCCAAGCTTGCCAGACAGAGATGACTTTGCTGAGAATTTAATGAAATAAAGATAGGATCAAGATGCTAAAAAATTATTACGGAGAGGAAGTTTCCATTGCAGGGTACACCCTGGTGCTTCAGCAGTGTGCAGGCAATGGCACAAACTAAAGCCTGAACCCAACTTGGTGGCTTCTCTCATTAGCAGTGATATCTGCCTCAGATCCGCTCTGCTTAGCACTCTCCAGCTGTACAAGGTTATTGTGGCACCGATAATTTTGTGTGGCTTCTCAAAATTGTGGAGATATATTTCAACAAGAAAAAAAATTATCTATCTATCTCTCTATCTCTCTATCTCTCTATCTATCTATCTACCTCTCTACCTCTCTATCTCTTTATCTCTCTGTCTCTCTATCTAGAACAGTTATCTCACTGAAGAAGACTCTGGCATCTTCGTTACAAAGAGCTTTCACTGGTATTTCCTGATTCTCCAGCCAAAGAAATTATCACCAAACCCTTTTCTCTGGGAGGACGGAACAAAAATTATTTCTCATGCTGGCTTGATGGGATATGTAGCTGAGATTAACAGGTCAAAGAGTTTTAGGGGTCCTATTCAGAGGACTGCCTAAAGAATATTCTATGTAACTAACTTAACTGCTCTCCAGATGGTCAAAACCGAAAAGGCCATCTGAGCAAAAATCAAGTTTTGGAAAGTGCCATGAGAAATTTTAGCCAGAGGATGTGGATTCTGCTTGTGCTGGCTTCAGTGGAAACAGACTCATTCTACATATTAATTTTTCTTTTCTTTAAAACCCTTAATTTCTTACAAAGAAATGTCTGGAAATTCCATGTTGTTATTTTCAAATGTGATGAGCTCAAATCACAAAATCTGGATCTGGATGCCTAGCAGTGCCAGAAGTTCAGGAGAGTTTGGACCAAGAAGGCTGGCTCAGGCAAGTGTTGAGTGTTTTCCCAGGATTTTCTGAAGGCCAATACAAGGGTTTCAAAGAGGAGAGAGGCATGTGCAACATGGCAGAGTTACAAAAAAACATCGCTTGGAATTTCCTGGGTTTTGCGAGATTAAAATTGTAAGTCTAATTAGTTTAAGGAAATTAGCTCTTTATAATTTTCATTTTGTATTGAAGAAGTAAGAAAAATTAAAAATAGAATGAGAATGGAAAAATTAATGGGTTTCAGTAATTAGTTAATCAGAAAATGCTCCTGTCTTAGTGTGGCTGCCCAACACATTAAAAAAGAAAAAAAGAGAAAAAAAGTAACCCTGACTTTCCTCATACTTTCCAAAACAATATAAGCTTCACCTCTGAGCTTGGAACAACTACTTGACATTTCAACTCAGCTCATTTTTTAGCGGTAAGCCGCTGAAATTGGTGTTTAGGTTGAAACACCATCTCACCATAACATTAATACAGACACAGAGTAAATACATATATCCTGGCAAAAATAAACCAGAATTTGTTGCTCCTACTGGCCACATCACATTTACATGAGTTGCATGCACTAACGAAATGTTAAATGGAAGGGAAACCTCTTCTGAGAGTAGACGTTTTCACCAAGTGCTGAACTGGGGATCTCTGACATCTGAAAGCAGCAGGACAACTTACTACACTGTAGGAAAACACATTTCTCTTGACAGTGGTGATCCAGTCTGAGGCCTCACAAGCCACACACTGGTGCACTAAAGAGACATGTGTTAGACAAGCTGTTTTGTCCCTTGGCTATCACCCTCCCGAGAGCTGAACAGATCTGGATTGGGCTGGCTTAGAAAAAAAGTCAGATGAAAGCAGTGAAGTTAAGCCAAGTCAAAACACAACTTTGGTGCAATTCCACCAAGTCCAAGTTATGCTAACAAAACTTCAGCAGCAGTGAGCCTGTCCTTCTCTGCCCAGCCCAGAGCACCACTTTCAGGCATTAGCTGCAGCACTTGGCTTTCAGCTCGCTGCACTTCTTTGCTTTATTTATTTCGTGAGGTAGCTAAATACATCTTTTATAATTATTTGAGCTTGTAATATCTCTGAAATGAAAGAATCTACTCTGTAGAGATGATGGTGAAGAAGTCTGAAGAGCATGGGTTTTTTCCTGTAGATAAACATGCTGAGCAACAATCCATTGAAATGGCCAAAAACTTGAAAGCAGCCTTTTAATTCCCACTTATATTGCTCTCAAACTTCAGCTTTATCATGGAGCTGTTTACTGATTGTCAAGTCAACTGAATTCATGGGTGGCTACCAGAATGAGCTGACAAATAAATACAATACCCACAGCTAGGACTGCTCAGAGCACTGGAGCATGAGTACCAGGGAACATCATGTACCGTGCACGCAGAGCACACCATTCTTACACATTCGTAACGCTCACTCCTAAACAGATTTCTTCCAACAAAGTCTGTAATTGCTTCCTCGGGAGCATGAATGTGCCTAAGCATGAAATGTTAAAGTAAAGCTGGTTTTAGGTTGGTCAAGGAAAAGGGAAAAGGAAAGAAGCCTGAAAATGTTGTCTCTGGTCAAAGAGTCTCCTACTCCTCATTGGGACAACTGGCAAAAACTGAATAAAAAGAAACAGTGTGCTGTTGAGAGTGAAGCAGACACTGGTATTTATCTGCAGGAACTGGAGGCATATACAAATAAAGTTTCAGACTACAGGAGTCATCTCAACTCAGCTCTAGCATCTCCACTAAAGCATGTGCACCCTTCAGGCTCCAGAGGGATGCTGTGCTGTGCAAGCACACACTCTAGGGTGCCTGGTTTCCAGCATTGCTTCAAAGGGACCACCCTAAATCCTGATGTTCTAGCTCTGTTTTTCATTACCTTTTCTCAGGAAAACCTGCCCTGACTTCAGTGGAAAGGTGTTTTAGATGAGAAGTAAGAAACACCACCAGCTAGCAGGGCAACCTCAATTCAGTTCAACGCACCTTCAGTACGGCTGAAATGCAGTTGTTTCTGGATTCTTAACAAAAAAACCTCTGGTCTGTATTTGCCTCACTTACAAGATTGCTTTTGTACACTGGCCCAAGTATACACTGGAGAGGAAAGGCTAAAACTTATAGTTCTTCAGCTGTGTTAATAGGAATATCAGCCCAAAATGCATATAAATCACACTCCAAAATCTGTCCATACTTTCCCCCGGAGCGTGGCGATCGGCCCGCACACAGTCACAGCTGAGCAGCACAACTTGGGAGAAGGACTGGCTGGCCAAAGCATCTACCTCTGACAGAAAGTATCAGTAACTCCTTTGTGTCTCCACAGTGCAAACAGGATTTCGGCTTTGCTGATCGTACCAAATTCAGACAAATAAAACACCAAGCTCCATAAAAATACAGCAGTAATTACAGAGGGAGCAAAGTTGTGTTAAAAGCTCATTTACTGGTTTGCTTGACAAAGTATATTACAATTCAGGTTGCAAAAAACTGAAGCAAATGAACAAAAACCCGAACACTTTAAATTCCTCCGAAAAAACCTAAATCTCCTCCCTTCAAAATGTCTCATTTTGGAATGTGTTAAGGATTTTCCTTCTCCCCCCACCTTTAAAAATCAATTCTTAACAATTCTCAACAGAAATCCTTAGTTCACAAAGAGAAATTAAAACATTGCCTAGGAAAGTATCAAAACAAAACATTACCTCTCTTTCGGAAAGACAGACCATTTTCCTTGCAACAATTTAGTAAATTTGATTTCAATTCAGTGTTTCTGTTGACGTGACTTAGCATTTTCAGGCAAAAAAGTTTTGCAGCGGTGTTTGTCTAAATAATGTAATACTAAAGACAGGACAAAAAGTGAAAAATATCATGTCCCTTAACTAAAATGTGACTCAGAAATGCTGCTGCCATAAGGCTACTTTGATACACACCTCTAATTGTTAGCTGCTGCCTGGCTCCCCCCCATCCTATTATTAGGCACCAGAGTTCTGGTGCAGGAAACTTTTATGGGCGGCGTACACAAAGCACGTCTAATTTCTACCTCGCACTTCATCCTCTCTTCCTTCAGCACAATGTTTCGTTTTCTTTCAGCCTGAACTTCCCCCATTTGCTCACCTAAACGCAGAAAAGCCCAGCACAGGGATCGCTGCCTGACAGCTTCTCAAACTCGGTGTGGAGAAGGTGCCCAAGTGAAATAAATAAATAAACAGAGGGAAGTTTGTGAAAGTGAAAGGAACGGCACGGAGCGGCAGGAGCGGCAGCAGGCAGCTCTGCACTCCTCCTGGGACTGACACAGGTGTATCCCAACTTCACCCACCCAGGCAGGAGAGACAGGGAACACACGCACGGGTATATACGGACACACCAACAAGTGCCAGAAAGGGCACAAGAAGAAGTAAAAGAGAGAAATAAAGCCAAAAGGTGTTATTTATTTTTTACAACTTGACAATGAACTTCAGTTTTGGCAGAGGATTAAAAACAGCCCTGGGAAATGATTAAGTTTTTTTTTTTCCTTTTCTATAAAGCTTCAGCTCAAAAAGAAAGATTATAAAGGGGATACGCTCACACAGGCACACATAAAATAGGGGGGAACTAAGGAGAAGGAAATGAAAGGAAAAGAAAACAAACAGCCTCCTAACAGGCCTATACTGCTAACGGGAGTCCAAATAAAGAGTCATATGATATCTGATAGTGCAGGACACGTCGCCAGGAGCTGGAGCGGATTGCCTGCAGGAAGAAAGAGCCAGTGTGTTACTGCTCAAAGAGCTTTTCTTTCCCTTTTTAAAATTTTTTTTCTCTTCTCTCTCTTTTCTCCTGTACTGTGAATGTGTTACTCTCAGGTCAGGTCCACAGAGTCCCCAGAAGACAGCTATCATCTTTCTCCCTGCTTCTGGATGCAGTGACAGCCACTGGAAGATGCCTTCTAGTTGAGATTGAGGGGGCTAAATCTAGGTTTCAGCTCTGTTCTGACCTCTATCTAATATCACCATCTCCAGGGCTGCAGATACAAAATTCTCACAAAAAACATGTTAGATTTAAAAAAAAATAAAGAGGGGATGGACAGGTAGGGTGGGGGGAGAAGAAAGAATATTCAGGCAGAAAAAACCTGAGACTGCTTATCCTATGGAAAACTTCAAAGGCCAAGTCTGCTCTCTTTTGCTTATTTTTCCTGTGTTTTTTTTTTTTTTTCTTTTTTGGAGAGAGCAACAGAGGAAAGTCACAGAAAATATTTAGACCATGAAAAACACCAGGAGTTGGGAAAACTCTCTGGAGGAATGAGGAAAGCAAGGATTTTAAGTAAAAGAAAGGTATTTGTAATTTGCCAGAAGTTTTTCTATTTGTTATGGTGGTCCATCCCTCTCGGCCAAGCATTCCACATTAAACTGGGGAGCCTGCTGAGTACTTTTAGCTTGGCACCACTACTGCTTTTGTCCATGGAAAGGCAGAACACCTGGGTTATGTGCAGCAAAGGAACCTGTACTTGGAGCAGGGGACTTCAGCCTGTGACAAGTCCCCAACTTCTGCTGGGAGAGCTGTGCCCCCCGCAGCTCTGGAGAGGGAAGAGTCTCAGCTAATGAAGCTGGGGGGGTGCAAACCCCCAGTCTAGATACTGGTATGAAAACAAAACTGTGTTTTGACTGGTGGTTTCACTTGTCGTGGATAGTTTCCTGCACTTCTGCAAGGGACGGGCTGTATCCTGCAGGATGTTTTGCCACTATAAGGTACTAGGATTTCTAAAGCAGTGCTAGCAGAGCCCAGGAATGGATTTTTTTTCTCCCTTTCATCATATGAGGAGATGTAAATGGACTAATTCCCCGTGTACACTTACACAATGCATAGGTGTTGCTTACAAACAGTGTTACAATACATATGTGATACCTACGAAGCTGTAACACACAACTTCTTCTGAGGAAAGCCTGCAGCATGAAAATAAAAATCAAGGTATTGTAGTAGTGGTGCAGCCAGAAACAATCATCGTAACTCTGTAATAATTTGATCTAGTTTTGTGCATTGTGTGCTGATGATTTTTAAGGGGGATATAACATACAGTTTCCTCCCTTGTTTTCTGTACCTCTGCTATATGATGCTGTTCTTAGGCTGGCAATTTGTCAAAGCGAGGAAAATACAAATTAATATAGGAAGGAAGGCAGAATTTGGCTAAAGAAAGCACTTCCTTAAGCTACTGAATTTGCAACAGTATATATTCTCAAACATCCTAACCCTGGCACAGGAGATGCTGTAGAGAAGATATCCTGCGTGGTATACAATATATGCAATAAAATTCAAATCAAACATCTCCTTCAACGTGATGTGCTATTCCCTTCTACATTACATGTGCCTTTCTCATGTACAAATAGACAAAGAGTGTATCTATAAGAAACACATTCAGAAGAACAAAAATCTACAGCGCAAGAAAGTCTATCCTGAAACCCTCAGTCTGGGGCTCGATTGAAGAACTAAACTCAGAAGGTGAAATGGAACCATTTAAAAGAGGGTCCCACCGAACAGGAGGAACAAGCAAACAAACAAATAAACAAAAAAAAAATCCCTGAGCTCCAACTAATCATTTGAGCTGCCAATGAGAGGTGACTTTTAGACAGATGGTCAGGGAAAAGCTGAGTCCGTGGACACAGACGTTAGTGCCCCATCTGTATTTTAGGATCCTAGCTTCAACAAGCCATTACCAACTTTTTTTCTAAGTGACAGAAAGTGAAAGATTTCTGTTCCCACTAATTTGCTCCTTTTTTACCAAAGCCACCCCATTTCCCTCTTTTTTCTTCCCCCCAGTAAAAATTTGTTGTTTGATTTTTTAAGTAAACAGAAACTGTTTGCAGTATAACTTTTATGCCAAAAAAAAAAAAAAATACTAGGTAAGTTGGCAAAACAGCAACTGGAATTTAAAGAGAGAGTTTAAAAAAAGGGAGAAAAGAACGACATACCAAACTCACTTCTTGTCCCCCTTCCATTCCTGTTCTTATTAATTCCAAATTATAATTTGGAGGTAAGGGAACTGCATTTCCTTTCAATCTATTTTGTTGCTGCCACACATTCTGTGCTTTGCTTCTCTCTCTTTCTTTTTAGGAGGGGGGAAAAAAAATCCCTAATAAAAATAGAAAAACATATCTCAGGCGTTAAGCTCGCTCTCTCCCTTCCTTTGTAAAGAACTCTTTGTTCTCTAGTGAAAATGCTGAAAAAAATCCCCGGGCTCCCTGAAACAAGTGCAAAACACTTAGAGGCTTTTGGGCTGGCGAGGAGCCAGAAACCCTCCCGCTGTCTGGTTAGGAA
>VZTZ01033647.1:62533-154901 GCA_013400955.1 Drymodes brunneopygia
CAAAAAAAAAAACGGCGGGGGGGGGGAAGCGCTTTTTTCCATCTCGGTTGCGACAGTGATAAGGGGTAGGGAACATCTCATACCTGGTGTGAATGCTAATCAGCCAGGAGTTCTCCTTTTTTCCCAAGACAGGGAACTGTTTCCTTCCAAATTTATTAGAACCTCCTCCACTGCCTCTTTGAAAAACCTTCTTTGTCACCCTCTTCCCAAGTCCTGATACTTCTTTAAAAAAAAAAAAAAATGGCTTCGGAGCTCNNNNTGGCTTCGGAGCTCCTTCTATTCTTGATATTGATTCTCTCTCTCTCTCTCTCTCTCTCTTTCTCCCTCTCTCTTTCTCTCCCCCCCACCCCTCCTCCTTTCTCCTGTCTCTGTCTCTTCTGAGTGGTCTATTGATAAGTCCCTAGAGGCACTGGGTCAGCCTGCCCGTAGGAAACCAGACACAATGCACAAATCTCCGAGTGCCATTCTGCCATCAGCAAGCAGACCACGTTTAGGAGAGAGGAAAAAAAACACACACACACACACACACAGTAGAGCAAAAGACAGAGAGAGAGAGAGAGAGAGAGAGAGAGAGAGAGAGAGAGGGAGAGGGAGAGTGTGAGAAAAAGACTGATTGGAACAGGAGGGAGGGAGGGAGGGAGGGAGCGAGAGAGCGAGGGAGAGAGAGCGACACTGCCAGTCAGGTTAATCATCCCTACTTTAATTAGCTGTTCGGCTTAGACATAAAACAATTGAATTTGAATGATCTGTCAGTGGGCTCGGCTGAACCAAAGGGGAAATGCGAATATTACAAAAAAGACTGTTGGTGTATTCAGATAAGCTCGCAGGGAAAATCCTCAAAGGATAACTATTAAAACTTACCACCAAACAAAAAGTAAGATTCAAATGGCATTATACAGAGGCCATCTCCAAAAAGCTGGGAGATCCCTTCCCTCTCTTTTTCACACATCACTGCAGCTTTTGCTGAAATAAACACCTGCACCTTCCCACAGTCTTCAAAGACTACCTGTCCTGCGGGGTGGGGAAGGGAGTGCAGGCTTGCCTGCTACCTTGGCTCACTTAAAGCAAGACTATGCTGCCTTTCAGTCAAATTTTCCTGATGGATCACTGAAATGTTATGATTCTGGAACTACACAAGCTCCAGGAGCACATCCTTGCCATGCATGTCTGCACAAACACAGACAAATCGAGAACCGGCAGGGTACAGACGGAAATGTTGTGAAAAGGCAGTGCTGGGTACTGGAGTAAGACAAGTCTCAGGCACCAAGGAGGAGGAGAAATTATCCCCTCAAATAGGTGGCAAAGGAATCTATTTCTTCCACCTTGGGCTGCAAAATGAAGGACAGTTCAAATGGATGGTTCCTGGTGATACCCAGCACGGTGGCAGCGCTTTGTAGCAGGCAAGGCAGAGATTTATGACACTTGTGCAAAGTCTGCTTCTAAAAAGGTGTGGGACAGTCAGCCTCTCCCCCTGAGAAGGAAGGCAGCAGATAACACCCTGCTCTGAGAGGGAGCTGTCAGCATGTTTAGGCCCTGGACATCACACCCCTGCCCTGCCAGAACTTTCCCTTGTCAGACCCAAGGGACCTGCTTTGGGTTTCAGGACACTGAATGTCCCCTCATCAGGGGCTCAGATGTCCCCTCCTGAGAAACAGCACCAAGGGATATGTTTGAATTTATTGTGCAAGGCAGGTATATTCTCTGTGTTTTAAATACATTTTCTGTATTTCGTACAGGGCTGCAGCTACAACAGCAAATCCATAATTCCTGATCAGCTCCGTGAACATCTGCTGTATATAAACTTTTAAATGGGTATGACTAACCTGTCAGTGCCACTCAAAAGCATGGTGAGAAAGTAGAGAAGGGACTCACAATGCAGCTGGCTGCTGGCCTTCCAGAGGGAGTGCTGGGATTCTCCCCTCACTCTGTATTTTGGGTACAAAATGCTTAAGGAAGGAAGAAACAAAAGACAGAAGTTCTATCAACTTCTGGACATTAATTTCATCATCTTTTTGACATACGTCTCCAGGCAAATCTGGCTCCACTTTTTATGTGTTTTGCTTATAATGGAGAGCTGATGGGAGATGTCGATATTATTCATTCCTTCTATCAACTTCTGCTTTGGGAAAAGGTGGGTTCCTGCCCTTTTCCACCTTTTAAAATGTTACATGCTGGATGGTTGTGTCCCATCTGCCCATCAGCCCCATTGGGGCCCATTGACTCAGCACAATTTACAGAAGACCTAAGCAGTCAATGGGAGAGGGATGCACTGCAGAAACAAAAGGGATATTTGGCTTAATGAGGTTATTTATGAGTTCTCTCCTCAGCCTCCCCGAAATATGAATTGCTTACATTTGGAATATTATGGAAAGTAAGATGTTCCAAAGAACAGAAAAGGAGAGAAATACAGTACCACCAAAGGCTTTAACTCCTTTTCAGATGAGATTTTGTAGAGCACAGTGACACAGACAAGTCTCTTCCCTGGGTCAGTACCAAAGTAATGACCCAGCAGAGTGCAAAACAGCTCTGGGCTACATTTCTAATGAAATATGCAGAGGACCTGACCACCTTATGCAGGGATTCAGTGACGAAACAGTGTGTAGTCATGCAATTACAAGCCGTGGTAATGGTACACGGGGCCTTCCCTAAGGTTGCACAGACAACATTAGCTGTGGCATTTCCTAACTTTTAAGCGTTTGACTCAGTAACATTAACACTCCAGTAATGCATTTTCAGTATAATTTCTCAGGGTTTTCTTTAAAAGTCAGCTGGGAAGCAGTTCCTCGTTGCTGCCAGGGCCGAGGCGGGTGAGCACCTGTGGAGCTGTAATACAGGACTCCACCACTTCAGCCGGCAGCGCCAGCAGCAGCTCCAGTAAAACGGAGCTCATGGGGGGATCAACCACTGGAGACTGCGAGGAGATTTCACCCAGTGATTTGACACTGTCTTCCTGACAAAGAAACCGCTGAGAGGCAGGAGCCCTAAGCTGACCTTCAAGGAGGAGAGCAAAGCACACTGCCATGGGAAGAGATTCTGGACCCTGGCTCCCCAAACCTGCACATCTTCTGTTGCTCTTGGATTTGCTTCCATTCAGTTGACTCGATGGACTGCTGCTGCTCCCGTTCTGTAGCTTACTTTCTCTCATGCTATTTCTTCCTCCCTACACTACTCCTTGTCACAGTCTGTCCCTCATCCCATTGCACTAAAAGAGGCAATCCCTCAAACACTTCTTCCCCTCTTTTCTATCCCAAGCATGAACAGACCCTGAGCACAGAGGAAAGCAAACTGCTTAGCATGGTAAATTAGGCCACGTGGTGTTTCAGGCTGCCTTAACTAGACCACTCCTTGAAAGACTGTTTAAAACTAACCCGGGTATCATAATTTGCAATCCACAGTGTAGACATATCAAAATGTCCTTGTTCTCATTTCCACTGCTTGCTGCCATAGCAACCCCTGGTCAAAAGGAAATTTCCATTGATATCAGAAGGAGCAGCATTTCACCCAGGTGAGTTTTTACTATGTGGCACATACTTTATTAGCATATAGTCCTGATATGGAGATCCCCAAATCTCCTATAGCACTTAATGTAGAAAACAGTACTGTTAAGTCCTGCTCTCAGCTGGTCCCCTTCTACTTGAAGCTACAGAAGTCAAGGACCTCCTGCTTTCTACCTGAATATCATCCAAGAGCTGACTTGGAGTCTAAATAAATGCAAAAGACCAGGAGGAGCTCCAGATAATGTACATCACCTTCCCCTCCTGAGATTTTTATCACAGATTTAAACTCAGATACACGATGATGATCTCTAGCTTTGCATGGTACCCTCTTGCTTGCTCCCCCTTCATATAAATTCTTGCATTTATCAGGAAGATTTAGCCAAAGAAGTGATAATTGAAAGCTCAGTCTATCTGAGCAGCTGCATGAAGTTTGCTGCTTGCTGTGGGAAAGGCAATCAGTGCTGCAACAAGTTTTCAGACTCATGTGCATGACAAATGTTGCTACAGAATTGGAGAAGATCTTTATGAGAACTGTACCTGGATTTGCCATCAGCAAATGGCAGGACTTATGAAAGGAAAAGCCACCAGAACTGCTCCTCAATTTCTGACTTCTACACGCGCCACTTAACACTAGCCAAAAGCAGGACATGGAAATGGCAGAGTACTTACTCCTTTAATGTATATAAAGTATTCTGCAATGCAACTGGTAGCACTCAGTACAGCTGACAAGAGCTGACATTAATGGAAAATCAACAGATCTGGGTGGCACAGAGAGGAACTTGGTTCCTCTGCAAAGAAGGAGTTCTGCCTATTTGAAAAAATGTTATTTAACTGTGTAATCTCAGGATGAGTTGTATAAATATATTCCTCTAGATTTATTGGCTTGTCTTCATAAACAGCTGTGAGTTTGTGCTTTTTGTTCAGAGATGTAAACCAGCACAGCATGTTGGAGAGGGTGAATACATGGTTATTATTCAGTACATAAGAAATTAGAGAAAGAGACTGGGAAGTCCACTTATTACAGAAATCAACTCTTTGCTTATCTTTTGGGAAAGCATCCTTCCTAACTTGCACCACTGTGCTCAGTAGGCACCTTTGCATGCTAAAGAAAGAAAAGTACCATGCTTTGCATCTAGTTAATTTCTGTCATCTATGCAATTTGATTTTCTAGGGCAAAACAATCAAGTTTGTTCCTTATTGTACTGATTACCAGAATCAGCGCTCCCCACTCCTCACTTCCCCCAACCCTCCTCCTGCCCCAAACTATAACAAATGTCCAGGATTGGTTCATAAAGCACCTTTTTACCTACAATTTCAGTTCCCTGTTTCCAAGCCAATTCCTTTCAGAGATTTGTTGACAACAGGGAAATGTAAAGGAAACATCAGAGGGTCTCCATATTTTTACTCTCTTAGACAATCCAAATATAATGGCCTATTTTGTGGGAGAGCCTCTCTTAAAAAAAAAAAAAAAGAGAAAATCCTGCAAACTGGTCTATGAGAGACATGTTTGTTCTTTTGTTTTACAACTTTTGTTTTACAGCATTACCACCACAGTAAGATGTGCTGAAAAGTGAGCCATGCCCTCCTGCGCACCAAGGCAATCCCCTGGCCTTCACACAAAAAGCAACAGTGCAACCTAGGGGAGCTCCATAAAACATCTGGTTGAGAAGACATGAGAAGAGTAGGACCCCTGCCTTTCTCCCTCCTCAGCTGCATTGGGTCAAAAAGTAAAATTTTGAAAGTGCATTTTTACAAAAAATCTGGCAGATAAATGAGGATGTGGTTCTTGCAGGTAACGTGTTTTCTGTACATTCATAAGGAAGTTTATTGTGAAGGCCCCCAAAGACTTTTAAACACTGAAAACATTAACTCTCTACCCTCTATCATGATCCATACTACTGTTACCAGTTGCATCTCTGCTCCAAAATTAAAATTATTTAAACAGCATCGTGTGTTATATTCAGCCTATTCTGCTCTGTTCTATTATATTTTATTCTATGATTTTTGAAAGAAGCATAAGTATCTCAGGATATCAGGAGGTTTAATTTTCTCTCATACCTTCATGGGTAGACAATTATAATTCTGATTTGAAGAACTTTAAAGCGGACTGCCCCACTTTTGTTCTAAATGTTGACGGGAAACACGCTACATATCCCTCTTGCTAACTTTGGTGCTGTCACATAGTCACAAATCTTATTTCCTGCATTTGGAGGTGACAGCCATTGTGCCTCTGCTTCCAGCCTTTCTTATCTAGAGAAGCCTTGTTTCAGGAGGCTTTTCCATAGGCTCAACAGGGAGGAAAAATTGTAATTATTCTCATATTCCTTATTCTAGACAAAAACCTTTGTAGGAAAAACAACATTGCTTGCAGCCTGGGGAGCTGTACAGCCACAGCATGCCAAAAACATGAGATTGCCACTGAAATAACACCACTGAGGGCTTTTTTGTCTCTGTCCAACCACTAGTTTTGTCTCAGGGACAGCTGCAAAAGGGTCTCTATCTGCACACACCACTTCATCTCTTAGACTTGGATATAAATAGAGTGGGAAGCTAAAAACCCAGAGGAGGGCGTAGAGTTCTGACTCTTTTCTGCAGCAGATATGATTGCCCATCACGTCCTTCAGCTGGGTGAAGCCATGAGGGAAGAAGACACAGATAGGGTTGATTTCCACCTCCACTCCCTCCAGAGACACAGCTGCAGCTTGCACAGTGACTGGAACCAGAGAGGCTCAGGAAATGAAGAGTAGCACATCACTCATTTTTCCTGCCTGTTTGCTCCTAATTATCTTGCAATACATCTCACTGGTAGTTTTATCATAGAGAAAGACAGAAGGTCCTTCTGGTTACAGCACATAATGACTACTTTTAAAATGGCTTGCTATTCGTTCCTGGGAAAACCTCAGTCTCCTTCTTCCTCCCTCAAGCTCACTGCCTCTCCTTCTGGGGTTATTGTTTAGTTTTTGGGGTTTTTTGGGGGAGATAGGATGTCAAGTCTCTGACAATGTATCCTGATAAAAGGAAAAGAAGGGCCAGCAGAGGTGGCTTTCCCTTTCTTTTGATGAGACTGTGGCCACACTGAAAGAAGCGTCAACAATCTCAATAATTTAATTTTGGCTAACACAACACCTCTTACAGGCTTGAGCTACCCAAGTCCTGTGTAGCCCCTAGTACAAATCAACAGAGCCACTTTTATACTTGTCTTCCAATATTTCTCTCCAACCTCAGAGAAACAGAGAATTGCTAGAGGGCAATGAACTCTCATTTTGCCATTGACATTTCTGCAATCCATCTCCCTCAGTTGGGAGACCCTTTCACAGATCCGGAACCTCACCAGCACGAGGAAAAATTAGTATAATTAAGAATTAGACACAGGGTCTCTAAAATGGGAATCATAACAATGACTAACGTCACAAGAGTGTTTTCAGAATTAATTCATGTAAGTAAAGCACTTACAAGATAAAAATGTAGGAGCTGCCACATCAGATTAGACCACTGCTCCATCTAGTAGAACATCCCATGTGCAACAAACAGCAGCAATTAATGCAGGGTAGCAGAGCTGGGGTCCTCCCTCTGTGCAGGAACAGGGCTCAGTCTAAGAAGAGTCAATGCTAGTCCTTGGTAACAGCATTATTTTATTACTTAGGTGAGATATTTAAGCCCCTACAACTCATTGTCACTAAACAAAGTGGTCTTGCAATTAAAGGAAGGAACCAGGCTCAGCAAGAGTTGGATAAAGTGGCTGCACTCCTGTGCATTCATTCCTGTGCAGGACAGTTTCTGGTCAAGAGTTTCTGCTTACCAGTGAGAGAACCTAAAATTATTCTAAAAATCTCAAGTTTCATAAAGAATTATTGAAAAAAATGGACAGTACAATATAAGTACTCCTAAAATTGGTATATAGGAAGATATATACATACATGTACACATGAACAAGCTGGTTTAAAAACTAACCTCATCCTCCCTGGCTCTGCTTTGAGCAGGGTGAGGGTTGGACCCAGATGACTTAGGGGAGTTCTTTCTGATTTTTATTATTCCAGGATTCTTTGAATCCACAAATTTCTATGGCAGAGCTCTGTCACTGAATGTGAAACAAATTGTGGTAAACATAATTTTCAAGGAAAATATTATCAGGGAAGTTTCTTGGGTTGAGCATAGAAAATCTAGTTCAAAGTGAAGAGGCTCCCATGCTCCCTCACCCACTGGAGAAGGCCTGGTTTTAGTATTTTAAAAGCTAGTTTCTTTATGAAAAAGTTTCATAAAGTTTCATTCTCATACTCCAAAACTGCAACATTTTCACTGTGGAACATTGCTGGCCAGCTCATCTATATGACTCTGCATTCTGCAAGTACCTCCAGACCTTACATCACTCCCAACATCAGTTGTGTTAAGGGCAATGACAATCTTTCTGTGATATTTCACTATCTCAGATGGTTTGACAACTTTATTCTAATTCTTACAGATTTTTCACTTTATGAAACAGCCTTATCTGAAAAGTAAATGGATGACTTCAGATGAGTTTGTCTTAATTTAAGAGTTAGATTTTAAAATTTGGTTTTACTTTTGTATTAATCACACAGTGTTTAATAGAAACAACCTATACAAAACAAAACCCTCCTGACAAACAGAGCCACAATATGTTTTTGTGCATGATTCTATTCTATTCTATTCTATTCTATTCTATTCTATTCTATTCTATTCTATTCTATTCTAATTCTACTTCTGGACAGTGTAATGAAAACCCAAACAAATTAGAAGATAATCTGTGAAAAAACCAAATCCCTCATAACTGACCAAACCATAAATGAGTCTTACATTACTGGGACTGGATAAAGTACCATCAGTGCCAGATTATTACATAAGAATATGTTAGTAATGTAGCAGCAGTCTAGTCTTTTAAGATGTGAAAGAGCGTTATCTGACCTCTCTGCAAAGTTCAGGAAGAGGAGCCATATGTCCAAATAACCATTTTCTTGGTGGTGTTTAACATGTCAGTTTTTTCAAGGGGCCTATTTCAAGTTTAAAAAAAAAAAAAGGCGTGAAATGCATTTTGATTTTTTTTTCCTTTGGCAAAAGCAGCTCATTTTCAAGCTTGCAAGGAAACAAGAAAAACAAAATCAAATGTCAAGTAGATTTGCTCTTTGTTGTAATTAATACGCAAGCATTTGCTTGTAGATGGTCCTGAGCCTGAAAACAAGTAGTGCCAGTTGTGGTGCTATTAAAAGGGATTCTCAGGGCTTCAAAGGGCCAAATGTCCAAGGAGTGAAAATCCCAGCTGCAACCAGTGGCCCTAGGCCAGTGTCCATCAGCTGAGGGTCTGACCACAAAGGAAGGACAGCATGAAGCCTGATGGCTGAGCACTGAGGACGTGCCACGTGCTTGCAGCACTGGACCCTACGTGCGATGAGACAACAAAGAAAGGCAGGGCACACTTCTTCAGAGCAGGAGCAGGGGAACCACTACCTGAAAACAAGGAAATTCCAAAGCCCCATGCTGCAGACTATATGCATGCTCAGTTTCTGGTCGAGGAAGTTACGTGAGATTTCTCTTTGAGTCAGAGCAATGTAGTGGATAAAAAGGCCCTGTCTAGCCAGGGGGATTTCCTGAGGCCATCACAGACCAGCTCCACACGCTGTTAAGAGGCTCATTTTCATGAGAGTTCTTGTTGCATTTGTAACGCTGGCTCCAGGCCCCTAGAGCTTCAAGTGCCACATCACAGTGCTACAAGCCCAGTGCTGAATGCTTGGCACACGACCAGGCATCTTCCCTTCCCTCTCTCTGCTCCCTCAAGTCAGCAGGTGGGGCTCCAGGGCTCCATCTTGTTTTGATTTGTGTGGGGAATTTTCTTCTCCAAGAAGAAAAAAATGAAGACAAAATTTCCCATTGAATATTTGCTATTCTCCTTTCCCCCATGTTGTTCTGTGGAGGTGTTTGGAGATAGAGAGAAAAAAAAACCCAATATTTTTTTCTTCCTTGCCAAAGGGGCTTGGTATTTTTCCTGAAATGGGATACTGGAAACACCTCATCACCGAGGGCTACTGGCCTGAGATGTGCTCATCTTGACATCAGGGTGAATCAGTAGCAATTCCAGTGAGGTCACCAGGAGTGCTCTGGCAGGCTGCTCCCCTTGCCAGACGCGGGGTCAGCCCTGTCGAGCCAAACTCTTCCACGGGACCAGCCAGGGCCCACACCCTGTGCCAGGTCACAGAATGGGTGTGAATGGATGCAGGGCAAAGGAAACACAAACCTCTACCAGCTTTCCCTCTGAAATAATCATAAAAGTGCTGGAACTCAAATGCTGGAGGGAGGAATTAGGGGACAAAGCCAGCACCAGCAAAAAACCCTACCAACAAAAGTGTGTGATACTGGCCAGGATAAGAGAGAACCAGGGCAACACACACTACTTTCTTACTTGCTTTCCCACACACTGGTGTCCGATGTGTAATTCTCTCCTATCATTTAGGTCACTGCTGGATTTAGCCCTTTGGGTTTGAACAATTAATTATTTTCAGCGATAGAACTATTCCATTTTCCAAACTGGTTTGAACAGTAGATTAGTTCTAGATTAAATAATTTAACTACAGATCAGTAGTAGGTGTTTGTTCTACATTAAGCTGGCATATCACTGAGCAGATATTACTTTTTAACATTTCAATATACTTAATAATTTATAATACTACATCGTAAACTGGCTCAATAACCATCACATTGGAACACTACAGCCAACACCTTCAAATTTTATCTCTTCTCCAAAAAGCCTTGTTCAATCTTTTAAATGGTCAGCTACATGGAGAAAGGAAGGAACGTAACCACAAAGACTAAGAAAAGAAAGCTGCTTAGCTCTGTGAACATGAGCTCTCAGGTTGCTTGACCTTAAACAAATGCTATGCCTTGGTTTCTCCATCTCTACCTAACAGCAGGACCTGATTAACTGCTATAAACACCAGGCAGTTATTTATGAGATGCTTTTCAGCAAACAACTTGAGGCAGATATTTCAAATGACTTCTCAGAAAGTCTCTTGAAATGATCCTTAAATTCAAAGAACTATGGGCTTAGGTATTCTGTTAAATCAAGGTTCATCCTGTGCCTCAGTTTCCTCTACATCTAAGTGCTGAAAATATGACCTCCCTACTTCACAGAAATCCAGGGAATGCTAAGTCATTAACAATCACTTAGTAATTGCAAATCCTTGGGCAGAAAGTCTTGGAGAATGCCTTAACATTAGATACTGTGGATAATTGAGGCAGAAGTAAGAAGTTTTGGGGTTCATCATACCAGAACCAAAAATATCTGAAGTCAGTTTTGCACAGAGCAGCAGCATCTGGGAGCCATGAGGATGAGTTATGCTCCACTTTCAGGGGAGAGAGAAGGGCTTCAGGCTGCTCCCTCCCATGCGATTTCTCATTCACAGTGAGAAGGGCAGGCTGCTTCTGCTCTGCTGGAAACAGAGCACCACACAGGTACCTGCTTTCCAAAAGGAAATGCAAGAGTGAGAAGAAGAAGTGGATGGAGAAGGGATGAAGGAAGGGCATATTTTCAGTTTTCATCAAACTCTCAGAAGTGGCAAAACTACTTACCAGAAAAGGAGAATACTGGAGATACATAAACTAAATGGGCTGCTCAAATGTAATATTTAAGTTCATCCAATCATATTATTAAGAGCCAGGAGTGATCAGTTTGGATTACAGAAGTGTGCAATTGGCCAGCTGCACTAAATATGATCTTTACCTTCCTGCAGTGCTTAGGTGGGGACAATCTAAAAATCAAGGCATTGGAGGTTAAGCTGTGGTACAGAGCAGAGAAACTTGTCCTCCCTCTTGTTATTTTTATGAGGTCTGAAAGACTGCAGACAGAGGACTCATCCCTGGAGAAGCCACAGTGTACATTATGGAAATAAATTGGAAGCACAGTTAAAGGTTAGCACGTCTTTTCCCCTCCAGTTGCCATTGATATGAATGAAGCCCATTCTTGCACTGGCAAAGGGAAAGAAAAGACGAGTTAATGTCACTCTCCCTTCTCTAAATTCTCAGATTTGATGAATAACAGGCTACCATATTTCACTAGGAAAAAGGCTTGGTTTTTACTTAAAAGCCCCAAAAGTATACAGAGAAAGTAATTTTCAAGGTCAGAGGGCTGTTTTGACATTTAAGAAATACTAAAACAGAATTTGGCTTTTAGATTTGTAAACCAGAACTACTTCCTGACCTGAGAGACAATCTGCCAAATTACAAGCTGACCCCAGGCTCTTCAGACTAAACTGGAATTATCAGATTTATTGTGTTGTCTAGATGCACACCTCTGATTTTAAAACGAAATTTTGATCAGCCTTAAAAGAACACAGTTTCTGAGACTCTTCACAGAAGTAACACTCAGCCCTTGTCACAGTAACTGAAGAGGCTTTCTTTAATAACACTTTGGTAGAGTTTTTTGCTTACTATTGGAGAATTCAATTGCTTAATATACACTAATAAAAAAAATAAGGGAAATAGAAATATTTCAGCACACAGAAACCAAAAACCTCCTTTTATTTTACACCAAGCCTTTGATCCTCCCACCAATCCTGTTGCAATACAAACCAATTTCATTTAATGTTACATCTGACAAGCCAGACTTCTGTGAGATTGCAAAACTCTGCTAAATCCCTGGGCAAACTGTAAATGGGCAGAGGGGAAGGTTCACAAATTCACAAATAGCACGTACACGCAGGTGGACCACACAAACACAGGTAGCACAACCTTGCTGTGCCATCTCAACAAAACTTTGTGCACATATAATATCAAAGGGTCACACTGTTGCTTAAGATGTGCAAGAGAGTGCATTGCTTCTCCTTGCAGCCTCTTCCTCTCACAACCCATCCTGCCTGCCTCCCCGGCTCACGTGTGCAAAGTGGACTGTAAAATAGTCATATTATTTTAAATGCAGGGGCTGTATTTTCTGCTTTGTCTCTCACACCAAAACAGCCAAACCAATTTTGCTGTTTCAATTAGGCAAGAGAAATGAAACTTTTAATTGTGTTTTCTCCCTACTTTTTCTTCAGTGACAGTCTGAAAACTTTCAGCCAAAACTGGCACCACCTTCAGATGCAGACCTGCAAAGGCTGAAGAGAATAACCTGATGGAGAGAGTGGGAGCAAAGAGGATGATGCAAAGTTTCTGCTGCTTCCTAAATACATCCCATATGCATCAGTGCTATTTGAATTATGCCAGTTCTTGTACGGACTATAATGGGAAATACTTTCTAAGACTGTTTACTAGATTTGTTTCTCCTACTTCAATCATAGTTGAAATGTAATTGTAATAAATCTTCTGTTTGTTGTTTTGGGGTTTTTTGGTTCTTTTTCTTTTTCTTTCTTTTTCTTTTTTGTAAGTTCTGTCCATAATAATTAGCAGAAAAGTAGGGAATTTGTCAGCCTGCAACTCTGTTATATCCAACTGACCTGGGCATTACAGGATGTAACTTTTTCTCTAGGAAAGGATTTATCTTCAATAGACTACCCAACTCACTGACTTCTGCCTTTTGGTAGTTCTTCTCTTTTCTCTGTGCAGTCATCTCAACATATCATCCTCTAGCCAACAAATATTTTAAATTCATACAATCTGAAGGATGACTCAAAAAGCAAGAGTTCTGACAAAAAGATCCATGAACCTGGCACTTCCTGGTGCATAGGATATTCACATATAAGAAGGAGAGATGTGCGTATCAACACTGCTCAGCATTTGAATCATTTTAGGTACAAGACTCGCAAAACACTTAAACACAATAATGGAGAAGTTTTGGATCACATAATTATTTGTGAAGCTGAGGAAGTGATACTGCTAGCAAAATGAGCAGAGTGTCATTTCCTTCTAATGCCCGTTAAAGGCTGGCTTGGGCTGTGATTCTGGTTTTGGCAGGAATACAAGGACAGCTTCTTGTGAGAACCACTGCAACACTAGACAGCTCAAAGTGGAAATGATAAAGGGAAAATAAAACTGAGGCCTTTTGTGAGCAAAATGGTCAATATATAGGGCACACAGCCAAAACTTTTGAAAAGCTGAGAAAAGACCGATGACACCTGCTTTTGCTGAGAGAATCTATGGAGTTAGGTGCTCTTACCTGGATAAATTCAAGTTTTTCCTCACGTAAATTCATAGTTTAGGAGCGGAGATTAAATCTAACCAAATCTAGGGCTACTGCAAATGTGCCCGCAAAGATTGCAATGTCTTATGATTACCATTTCTCAAGGAGCTCAGATCAACTGTGTTGAGAAAATTAAATTATGCCCCACTGAAAATATCAATACCAACTTCTTAATCTGAGGTTGCTACTGGAAATCTGCATAATGCACAAGGCAGCACTGAATCTTTGCTCCCAGAATTGGTGATTCTGCCAAGTTAGAAAAGTGAAAGCCATAAAAGCCTGTTTAATTGGGAAAGTAAGACAATGACACTCTGAACATTGACAAGGAGTGGGCTTGTTAGGTTAGAAAAGCATCTCTACAAAACCTCTGCTAATATCTGAACTTCAGGAGGAATAGTATTCTGGTGAACTGGGTCATGGTTGACACCATGAAGACGAAACTGAGGTACAACGACAGGACATCAAGTGATTTCCCCACCATCAGGAGGGAGTTTTACAGCTGGGGTTAAAGTGAAAAACTCATGTTCTTGGTCCTGTTAGCAAACCATGAGCTCATATCGCTTTTACTATGAACAGATTTCCCTTCACCATACTGTACTTTTCTTCTTGCTGACTGCTCAATGTGACCATCCAAAAACACTCCTATTTGTTATTTTTCACACACACCACCCTGAAAAAAAAATTCAGTATGAAAGTAGAGCAGTTTCCTCCAATACAGTTCAACATCCAAACTAAGCAGCAGTAAAATCATATTTATTCAGTGACTGAGGTTTCAAACAGTAAAGTGATTGTTAGAGAGTTATAGACTGAACCATGCACCGAAAAAGACCCCAGAAGAGTTTTCTGGTGACAGCTCTCTCACCTTGACAGTCCTCAAGAGAACAGGGGGAGAAGGAGGAGAGTATGCACACTTGAACTGGGGGTGATATTTGAATGCAGTCAAGCTTCACGATCACAGCAGCCAAAATTTGGCAGACTTTGCCTTTGGGAATGAAGTGTGGAGACAGAAAGAAGGGAGCTGGGTACCTGAGCCCAGCCCATGCCTGTGAGAGAGGCTCTTCACCTACAGGCTGGGAGTGCCTGGAGTGGGAGTCAGAGGGAGAGAGAAGCCAGGAGCAGCTCCCTGGTGCCAAGTGTGCTCCCACACTGCCAAGCTGAGCAATCCAAAGGCACGGGTGCTAAATGTGGTCTTCTCCTTCTGTGCAGATCTGGCAAACCCTCTACCTTTCTCTATGTCTTTGTTTTCCTGTTTGAATATGAGGTATTGCACTGAAATATAAATATTAATATTTGATTAGCGCTCAGCTACAAAGCTTAGTTCCTTAAAAGTCTAGTACAGATCTTTGAAATCCTTGAAAAACTATATAAATATGAATCCTTTTATTTTTATAGCATTACATTAACGACTGTACAGTGGAAGTTGATTAAATAATCTCTGTCTATATTTGCTCATACCTTTGTGAAACTGTTACCTTTTCAGCTGCTATTTCTCATGCCTTGTCTCAATCCAGAAATGTCATTTTTGGTAAAGTTTTGCAAAAACCCATTCAGCTGCTTTTGAGTCATCCAAGTATGTAAAAAACAGTTTCCAGCTGTTAAGTTTTCCATAAGCCTTTTTTTCTCAAACATGCTTGTATAATTATAACACAGCTTTGTTTTAAAACATCAAACTTGACACGTACATAGTCCTGAAAGAGAGCAGCACTGACATGTTTGAAACCATTTGGTTTTGGAATAACAAGCTTTTTACCATATTAAAATATCTTTATTTTCTTAAATATTCTTCCAGACACCGAGCTACACTTCTCTAACTGTAGACGGCCAATTGTGTAAATGGCCAGTAAAAAAAGAAAAAAAAATAAAGAAGATTAAAAAAGATACAATTCTTGCAATCTGTGATTGAGCTGTACCAGGGGGACTAGGGGACAGTTTTAATTATTGTTTATTTGCATTTTGGTATAGAATGGCATCACATCAGTCTGGAGGTGATTCCTCACTTATATTCTGCCTAGACAGAAGTGCACTGACCTGATAGCAAGCAGGGAAGAATCAGCCACTCCACAGAATCACCCACCCAGGCTGGAAGGGGCCACAGTGGGTCATCTGATCCGACCTCACTGCTCAAGCAGAGTCATCCCAGAGCACAGGGCACAGGATTGTGTCCAGACAGTTCTTGAGTATCTCCAGTGAGGGAGACACCACAGCCTCTCTGGACAACCTGTTCCAGTGCTCAGTCACTGCACAGTAAAGAAGTTCTTCCCCATGTTCAGGTGGAATTTCCCATGCATCAGTTTCTGCCCATAGCCTCTTGTCCCATTGCTTGGCACCACTGAGCAGAGCCTGGACCCATCCTCCTGACACCCTCCCTTCAGATACTGACAGACTTTGGTGAGATCCCCTCTCACTTGTCTCTTCTTGAGGCTGAACAGGCCCAGCTCCATCAACCTTTCCACTAAGAGGGATGCTCCAGTCCACAAATCATCTTTTGATCCCACTTCATTTAATCTGGAATATTTCAGGTTCTGATGTTTTAGCAAAGTAAGTGTTGGTTTTGAGAATATTAATGGTGGCTGAAACAGCAGCTGTAGTCTGAGGGATTATTGGATTACATGGGTTTCACTCTCAGAACTATTTTTTTATGCGACAATATAAAGGCATATGCAGCTTTGTGCCTTGCATGAACCGCTGGCCTCAGCATGAACCCTTCTGTCAGACCGGAGGAATTCTTACTAAAGATGAAAAAATAAAGTCACTTCATGTGTAGGTTTTTATATGGGGCTCAACTGTTGATTTGTTTAGACAACAAGAGACTCTAGAGGTGTTTCTTATTCACAGTAAATAGCAGTATCTCCTGCTCTTGCCTTTCCTGGGACATATCCTCCTACCATGCAGGTGTGAGGCCACAGAAACCACTGATGTCAGTGACATGAGAATGAATCTGAGAAGACAGCCTGACTCATCTGGAAGCAAAAGATACAACTCTGGCAAATATGTGTGTGAGCATGCACACACTCTTCCTTACCTTACACTATTTGTGCTTCTATCAGCACACCTATAAATCAGTTGTATGTCCACTACTTGGAGAGGTTTTCTGAATGTGTTTCAAACCACATCAAACATGCAAGTGGTGCTTAACAAACAAATGTCATTGGAATACAATTACAGGGAAAAAACCTCAAGCAGCTCCTTTCCATTGCCCTGTCTGCCTTGGAAAGCCCACAGCCAGGGAACAGCAAGAGACCCTATTGTAAGAAAGGGGCAGAGGCAAGGTTGCTCTGGGAACCTTAACTCTAAATTTCCTGAGTTTAGGGAGATTAACATCTCAGTCATCACATCCATCAGTGTACTTTTTTGTGCGTGCAGAACATGGTCCAGGCAAGTGTATTGTTCCTAAAGGAAAAGATATACTATTGGGTAAATAGGTGTCCGTGCACATTTTGGCAACTCTAAGCTACATCATTCAGTTCTAATCAATGCTACTGGATTTTGAAAGCCACCAATATAACAATGAAGTGGAAAAAGCCATAGAAGAAATCCAAACAAACTCCAAGTTACACTCTACTGTATTATTCTGAGTTTCAGTGTTTTTTCAAAAGAAGAGTAAGAGTTTGCCATTTGCTAGTTGTTAATAATCAAGAGAAGATCTGCCAGACACACTCTTTGAGGGCTCTGTCTGTCTGGACCAGGTAGATGCTGCAATACACAAAGAGCTTCACACACCGAGAAAGAAGGAGTGTTCATGGACAATGATGCAGCGTTCTTAATTAAGATTTTCATTACTGATACATACATTAAGGTTTTTCTAATGCAAGTGCCCAAGCACTCTAATGTGCAGGTAGATGTCTCTGATTCTATCTCTAGAAACCCTTTTGCACATCATTGCAAACATTCACTAGCCAAGGCTCAAAATCAGCCCACCTGCCCTTTGCTATAACGACAATGGAAAATAAAAATGATGTTTTACTTGTCTGCCAGATGAGAAGTTAGCTTTGTGCAGTCATGAGAATGAACAGGCTTTTGCAAGGCTGTACTGCAGCCCATTGAAACTGATTCTGATCTCACTTACACCTGTTTGATGTTGATGTAACATCAGGAGCTTCAATAGCCTGAGTGTAGCAAATGTTGAAGGGAAAAAGAACGGAAAAGACTTGCTGGTAAATGGAAAATGGGATGAAACAAAACATGAATTTGCCAAAGGTAGTTTGTAGTAGACTACCCTGATAACTTTCTTTGATAAGATAACTGATTATCCAGACAAAGGAAGTGCAGTAAATTTAATTTATCAGTAAAGCATTTGATACAGTATCGCAAGGGAAATTATGAGTTTAGATCAAGATTTGCAAAAGGACTGTAAGGTGAGCAACTGCTTACCTGAAGGGGAGATTGAGCTGTAGTGAAGAAAGAATTACTGGGCAAGCTGAAGGCTATATTTCCACAACTATTTAATTAAATAAAATAGCTTTTTCTGTCTAATAAGATCTGGGTGGAGCAGGTAAATTTCTTTACAAGGCCCCTCAAAGGGAGGGGGCATAGATTAGGAAAAAGTGGGGGCATGCTTAACAGCTGTAAAAGGGCCAATCGATACCAATGAATTGCTCATTAACAATATTTAGTTCTCATTCACCAGTAATGTTCCAGTGTTATTTCTCTGTCTCAGTTCTTTGGGAAGTTCAGAGATGCTACAACTCTCTCAGCAGTTTAGTTGTACAGTTTAATTAAGTATCTAGTTCAGTTTTGTGCTTTTAAAATATTCTTATTCCCAGAACAGGATGCCCATTCATCTACAAAATCAGCTTGCTGAATGCCTTTGAATGCTGGACCCTGCCTCCCAAGAAAACGCTGCTGGAATAAGATGTGGAGGAGAAATACTTGTTGAACAGAAGCACTTACAAAAGCAGTGCTTCTCCCTGAACACACTACATGCTTTTCTTGATCCAGTCAGGCTATGACACTCTGTGAATTCCTGCAAGAGAAAAAACTGGGCTGCCCACTGGCAGAGTAGCAATACTGCACAGGCACAAGCCAGGATGAAAGGTGAAGACTTTACCACAGAAGTCACATTTGAAGCTATCAACGTGAGATTAAATTGCAGGCTCCACAATAAAAGATCTGCCAAACTATTTTCAATAAGTTAAGAAAAAACAGGATTTTTGACAATCTTCCCTGAGGCATGTCTCAGTCTGCAGGTATTTCAATGACTAAAATCATTACCTTTCCATTAAAGTTCACTGAAAGAGAAACTGCATTTTTGTTTTAACCTTCTGTGGCAGAATTTAAGTATTTAATGTCATGACTGGACCATGTTAAGCAAGCACAGATATTCATAAAATAAATTTGCCCTAAACACCAAAATGTAAAAGATTTTTTAAAAGCAAAAATTGAAAAACAGTATCTGAAAACCTCCAGAGTTGGTCATATGCTGATCACACACAGAAGCTTTCCTTCACAACCTTCAGTGCATATTGCAGAGCATCCAGAATGTTGCACATTATTTTTTGTCTTTTATGTAAAAGTGGATTTACTACAAAAAGTGAAAAGCAATTAATCCTTTTACAGACATCCAGGATCAGTGAATACGGATAAATATGAAATTTAAATACACACCCAGATCCAAATGTTGCAACTGATCCTTACTTTGGTGTTGGGTGAAGCACGAATACTTCTAAATTGCATGCTATTTGAAGTTGGGATTTCAATTTTGTCCCTGAAAATTCAAGCTGTTTAAAGTATGCTTAAGAAGCTAAAACATTAGAAAACAGTATTCAGAAAAATTGATACAGCTATTCTATTAAACTTAAAACTCAGTATGATGGAATGGGAGAGAGCAAGATCTATTCAAATCCCAAAGCATGTGCTTTTGGTGGTGCACAAAAATCTAATATTTTGGGCATGCAAACACATG
The DNA here is from genome assembly GCA_013400955.1 of Drymodes brunneopygia. Classification (NCBI taxonomy): domain Eukaryota; kingdom Metazoa; phylum Chordata; class Aves; order Passeriformes; family Petroicidae; genus Drymodes; species Drymodes brunneopygia. Next base: position 82,050 of record VZTZ01033647.1, read on the forward strand.
AAATGAAAACATTACCTGGGGGGCTGAATTTGTGAGCCATATGCAGCATGATATTATCCAAAATGATGGAAAGCTTCAGCAGTGAACAAGAACTTCAGAGGGAAGAATCATTATTTCTCAATATACTGTGATCTTTTATGTCTAAGGGTTCCCATTCCCACCAAGAGGGAAAACAGCCTCCATCAAGCACGGCCTGAAGACTGCTCACATGTGTTTTGACATGTGCACCTGTGTAATGGCACACAAATGAGATGCATGGCAGATGATTTGCTTCTTTTTTAAGTGGGAGTGGGGGAGAGGAAAAGGAGATGGAGGAGATCCTCTTCCAAGCTCATTTTCCAGTGTGGTGCCTCACACAAGACATTCAGCACGAACATGGGCACGTGGGCAGGCATTTAGACCTCCCTGAGTATTCCTATCTTGGTGCCAGTTTCAAGAGACCAACCTACAATGTCTTGATCAAAAGGTGACTTTTGGGAAGCCTCCTATTTCTGGATGTTGTGTTTTATAATAATCACTCCTTCAGCACAACTTGTTGTTGGTACCATTTTTACCTTCTATCTGGTGTATACATTTGATGGAGGCAGACACACAAGGTGATGCGAAAGCATGTGGCAGCAAAGATGATTTCTGCACAGGGAGAAGGACCCACAATAAAGATCAGAAAAGAAAAAGACATTTGGTGATACAGCTGTAGAATAGCAGTGTGTTTGCCAAAGTTGGAAGATAATTTACCATAACTACAAAGGGAATATTCTGAAAAACCCTGCCACACTCTGTAGTTGTTACCATTTTGCACAGTGATTTCGACCTAACAAACTGGTCTGTCTTAATATTTTGATGGTTGGTGTTCAAGCTGCTGTAGGAAATGCTGCTACTGCTTTGGAAAGCTGGTCTTTTCCATCCAAATATATTAAATTATGCCAGTGTGGGGTAAAAGTGCATTGAACAACTCCATTTTCTCTCTGTCTCCTTCTTTTTTCTAGTTAAATCTAAAATATTATGCTCCTACAACTGTCTAGTTAAAGTCCACTTTTTTTCTGTTGTACTCTGTAATATTTCAAGAAAAGCTAACACTCAGTACATTATATTGCACTAAGTAAATGAAAAATAACTCAGAACAAAGAGATTGCTAGTGTGCATAATGGCAGAAAGGTGTGACATTTTCAGCTGTCATGCTGGCCAGTCTCAAGTTCAATCTCATCCAGCACCAGTGGATATATTGTAGGTATTGCAATTAGAAAGCAGGTTGCACACATGCCTCTATTGTTATCCACACATCAACCTCACAGCTATGTGTAGCCTTTATTACTTGCTAAACAATTTGAATGTCAACACTTAAACTAATGCTTGAATGAAAAGTTGGGACCAAATTTTGCCCCTTTTTGTAAATCTGGCTATGTCTTGGGTTTTCTGGATATTTGGTCTATTTTTATGACTGATACTTTAAAACAAACCTGTGAACTTTGACACAGGGTTTTCTACAATCCATATCTATTGCTTAAGCCTATTTGAGGGCTATGTCTTCAGATAAAGAATAAAGCTTAAAATTGTGGCACTTGCTCAAGAACATTCATCCCAAGGTGTACTCTCAGTTATATAGTTTCATTTCTATAAACACACCAGAGTAGAATTTCAGCTCTGCTGCCATTCTGAGGCTGTTTCACCATTTCTCTCATTTGCCTCTGCCTATGTTGTTTTCTTTTTTGGAACATTCCCTTCCTTCAGGAGACATAATAGCTGGGGAAAAAAAATTCCTTTCCTGTCTCAGATTGCTGTTTAGGTGACCATTCCCTTCCTAAACCCCCTTATTTTCAGAAGCAGATCAACAGATTCTTCTGGATAATTTGCATGTCTATTTATTACATTAATTATGATAATTCTTGAAAAATGCTAACTCTTGAAAGCTGTTGTAAACATAAGGCTTATTACATGTAGACATTTTTGGCATTTTGCAAATGTTCATTTCTGATTCATGAATAAGCTTGACCTGGAGGTTATTATCCTCTTCTCAAGTAAGGCAGAGCTTCTTAAGAAACCTGAGAAAAGATGCCTCCTCCCTGTTCCTGATGTAGCAATCACTGCTGCTGTTCCTCATCTGCAAAACAAGACTAAGCACACAACCAGATAAAGGAATTCAGAGGGTGCTAATTAGTTGCTATTTCATGATAATGGTTCAGAGTGGTAACAGATGACAGTTTGGTGGTGAACAAGTACCAAAGTAGGGACATATACATGGATATCAAAGACTATTTGAGCATCATCACGTCTGATAAAGTGAATAAGGATTCTCAGAAACTGGCTACTGGCAGGCTGGAATACTGCTGGGTGTCTTTTGACATACAAATCACTGACCATATGATGGATGGTTCTCATAACTATGATGAGATCAGTAAGATGCCTCTCAGCTTCCCTTAGGTCATCATTACTTGACCAAATACGTCTTCATGAAGCTGAGGAATAAATGGCACTTTTTTGCACTTTTCCCCTTCTTTTCTTTTCCTTTTTTTTTTTTCCTTTTTTAAACTAGGATGTCAAGTAACAAGAATTAGAATCAGTGCTCAATCTGATAGGAATGATGCTGGAGCTCAGTAAAACCTGGTTACATCAGAAACCTATTTAAACAAGATGGATAGATACTCATGGAATTAAGTTAGCATGTCCTGCACCTTCCTTGTAGCTGGATGACTTTGGTGCACTTCTGACTTGCACTTACCAACGCTAACAGTGGACAATTTTTCAATATTGTATGGGTTCCAACTGAACAGGCAGTGCTCTGGAAGTTAAAGAAGGGTCCTGTTGTAGATATTTATTCTAGTGTAAGTATCTGTCCTACCGTACAGCACCTTAGTAATGTTGATACTGCTACAGGCTGGTTGGAAGACTTCTCCCATGGAAAGAATGATTTTGACAAATAATATACCTGTGTCTCTCAAAGTCCTGAGGACATTCAAGGGGAGCACTTTTTCTGTCACCCAAAAGAACCCAGATCATCAATGGCCTGAAGGACCTGCCTTCCAGAGAGAAAGGAGAGAGCCAGTACAAAACAAGACATGCCTGAAATACAGTAGGGCTCCTATGGACCTTGCTAATTTAGGAATGGAGGAGCACCAAGAAGCCCTCCTTGGCTGTGGAATAAGCCTGACTTAGAGAAGCAAGAGAGCACATGATTCTAATCCTACATGTCAAGAAATAAAGGCAGACAGATGGAAAACAACTAATGCATGGTCACGCAGCAAAGCACTGTCAAAGAGGGATTTCAGCTTCAGGTTTCCACACGCCTACCTATCACAAAGCCAGCTTGCTGCTTCCACCTTGCCCTGCAGAGGTAGAACAATGTTAAACTTTGTGCAAATGTTGAAGGCACACGGTGTCTGCCCCAGACATAAATGGTTTTCCACTGCAGCGGGAAGCGTTAACGCAAGCGGTGTTAACGCTTCCCATCCCTGAGTATCATTAATGCTTTTTATTAATATTAGGAAGTTCTGCAACAAAAGTAATAGGATTTGTCAGGGGCCATTATAAACTGCCCCTGCTGGATAAATACATAATACATGATGGCAAAGGTCCGATGGGCCTTTAATCAATTGCCTTTCTGAGTCCAATAAATGTCACATTAGACATAAGCCATGCTGCATTCTGTGGGCTCCTCTGCTCCCCTCATCTCATGGGCCTGACACCGCCACGGGCAGCTATGGACACACACAGGCTCCTACTTATTTGTAGCAAATATATCAGAGCAAAACTGGAGCAGCATGCTGTAAATTACAGATTTGGGACACCTTATAATGAAAGGCAAAGGAGAAGGGGAAGAAATATGGGGACACCATAGGCATGATAGGTCAACTCAAATACGTCTCCTTGGGAGCTGGCATTGTCACACCACCTTTTGCAGCCACTGCAGCAAATCTCATCTTTCTGCCCACAGGGCGGGGGAGAAGGCACTATGCCATTTCCTTCTGCACTGCAAAACTAGTGGGTCAACTTTAAATGTTAAAGCCACATATTTTTGGTCTAGTATCAGGAAAAGAAAGCTCTTTTTTGGCTTCAGCAAGCACCTTGAAAAAATTATGAATGTCCATTTGCACTTTTGCATCCCTTTAAAGAAATTCCAACAATCAAAACACACCTCGAACATAAATTTACAGATTTGCAGGTTTAATTCCTCTCCCAAATATGAAAGAGCTATTTCTCTTACTGTGCTATTATTTTAAAAATTCCAGCCAGCACTTTAACAGTCATCTCCTTTTCTCTCTGAACAGGTAAGAGACATGAATTTATATTGCAAAGTGGAGATCTGAAGTAACACAAAGTCCAGGTATATTTGAATGTGGAGTTCTAAACCTAGATTTAAAAGTCCTCATTATTTTTGGCATTCATTTAATAGCTTCAGCTTGGACATCCCAAAACAGTGGCTTAAAATGCTGGTGGACATTTGGAAAACTCTGGTCTGTCTTTACTTAACTATAGTAAATATTATGAAGTGGTAGTGCTATATTTCCCTTTATATTTCAACAAGAAGAGTCATTGTTTCAAAAGCACTAGATTTCACTGCCAATATATATGAAGGAATCCCAGAAAAATGTGAGTTTTTGTTCCAAATGCGCAAAACCATCATGTGTCAGAACCTGACAAAATTAAAACTCAAATGATAACAAACAAACACTCCCAAAGGCTCCATCCCTTATTCCCCCCAAAAAGGAAAAAACAAAACTTAAACCATGACAAAATTAATTCTTCCTGTTCTGGGTCTTGAAAACACAATTATCTGGATAAACATAGCATTTTCTTCAGTTAAAAAGGTCAGCGAACCACCAACCTACATAGCAGCAGCCAAACTCAAATGAATGCAACAAGGTGAGAAAAGAACCCTGCATAACACCTTCCAAAGAAATCATTGACAGATTTTTAATCCTGATACTGTTGGATTAATAAGAATACAGCACATTTAATCTACTCAGGTAAGAAGAGCAGCTCAAAGAGCAGCCAGGACTGGGTAAGGCAGGGTCCCACACCACAGGGTCAAACTTCAGCACGGACAGGTTGCAATGCCAGTTGACTGTTGCCTTGCACTTGCACAGCATGGAATTCTTTATATTTCATTCTGAACTAGAGCACAACAGCATAATATCCATCAGAACATGTATATCCCCACATACAAACAGAAATCTTCCATATTATCATCCAGAAATGCACATATAAATTCCAGATCAATCAATCACACCATGTCACTGAACTAAAATCTGAGTCCCATAAGGTGACACTGCATTAAAATATTGGACAGTATTAGAATAAAAATTCAGTATTGAGTCCTATGGCCATGGGAAGCAACAGAGACCCTGGGCTGACTTTGATGGAACTTGAAGAAAAGGCACAACTCACATCAATGAAAAGTATAAAATGTTATAAATACTTACACAAGAGACAAGGATAGGTTCCTTCAGAGAAAGGCCACAAACTGATTGTGAGTGATCTGAGAAGGAAAGAGAGAAAGAAAAATGGAAATCAAATTGTTAATAAACACACTACATGATACCAATGTAAAAATATAGATCAGGGTTCAAGGACACTTCCCACAGGAGAGGAAAAAAAAAGTTTTAAATTCACAACCAACATAGATCTTGAAAGTCTTGAAACTATCTGACCCTAGAACAATGTAGCTGAGAAAACTGGTAATGGCTGAGGAGCCTTTCATTAGATAATTCCAGGCCAGCAGAGAGTAAATATCCTCTGGTGGCTGTTCAGCAGTCTCCGTGAAATAGGCTTGTGGCTCCTATGGACAAATGCTCTTATCACAAAAACACTGCCAGATTTGAACGGCATCCTTCTTAGCAGTCATGCCAGATGATACAGGACTCTGAAACAGAACTCGCCTTCTTGATCCTGACCTTCACAGAAGAGGGGTTAGGCTTATTATTAGGGCTGAGAATGCTTACATTACAGCTGATAGCTGCACAGAAAAATTGTGTTGTCTTAGTTCCTTCTGTCAACACAGTATCTCTTGGATTTGATTGATTTGTTACCCTGAGACCCCTACAAAAAAAACGACTGCATGAAAGTGGAATGGCTAAAGGTTTGCAAACTTCTGGTGGGCTACAGGTCTACTATGGAGTATCTAAGCTTTATTGCCAACATATTTATTTCCATATTTATTTCCAAAACATATTAACCTGGGATGAAGCAATAAACAAAATTAATCAAAGCTTGATGCTCTGAATTGTAACAAGAAGACACACTCCTGTTGGACACAGAAAACAAAGGCAGATGCTCCCCAAATGTTCAAAGCTACAAATCAGTCCTTCCCTTTGCCAAGCTGAAAAAAATTTGGGTAGTCAGGCCAGACAGTGCTCTCCAGAAGATTGTCATCAGGGGATCAGGAGCACAGTGGAAAACGACCACGGGATCCATGTGGTGCACTCCAGCACTTCAGAAATGGACCTCGACTTCTGCTTCCTGTCTAGTTACAGGAAGAGATTAGCTCTGCCATTCCTCAAAGCAATTAAACAAACTCAGAGAAATATAAACCTGAGTGGAGAGAGTGAAGGAAAAGAGAGGAGCTGTCACAGGAGAGAGAGAGAGAAGGCAGGCAGAAAATCTGTTCAGAGTTGTAGCTACTATTTGTGGGAACTTTGGTCCTGGTAGAGGAGAGTGTGAGAGAAAACGTGTACAAATCTAGTGGTTGGTTTGCAAGGGAGGTGGAGGAAATACAGCAATGAGCAGAGACAATCCTCAAAACTGTAGGGCAGGAAACAAGATGCTTATAGCATCCTTTGGACAGGCGACCCACAGAGGCCCTTTTAACAGCAAATTTCTCTTTAAAGGAGCTGACTGCTCCCACATGTAAGGAAGATTTGCATGAGACAGAAGACAGGATGGATTCTGCACAGACTGAAAAGCTGAAATGACATAAAATGAAAGGAAGGGCAAGATCAAGCTGGTGGAGAGAAGGTCACTATCTTGCTTTCAAGAATCCATTATTCTAATGAACTGTAATAGGGAAATTCTTCTGGTGGAGAAAAATCTCCTTTCCTAAGCACGTACTCCTTATTTTCCTTTTACATTTCTCCTGAAGACTTAACCAAGGAAGTCTATGGATTCATCTGTAATAGATGATAGTGAAGCACTGTTAGGGGCTGGTAGTTGGACAGTGTTTCTTTCAGAGTTTTGGGCAGATGCGACAGTGAGCTGTAAACCAGGGAAGAACCTGAGACAAGAGGTCTGAGCCAAAGAATGTGCCTTGGAGCCCCAGAGTTTGAAAAAGAAAAAAAAAAAAAAGGAAAAAAAAAAGTGGGAGGCATCCAGTATGAGAAAAAAACCACAGAATGGAAAATTTCAGGCTGAGGTTAGAGTTTGGCTCTGTTGTAAGCAACATAAAACAAGGTCTCCTAAGGGAAAGCATCAAGCAATTTTGACAACATGGATGCCAAAAAGTTCTACAAATTATGGCCTAAGATTCTGGAGGTGCTGAGTAATGGCTTACATCAACACTATCAACAAATTTGCTCTAAGAAGTGAACAAGATTGTCCTGCCTAATTAAAACTGTAGGGTAATTTTAGACAGGCAAAGTATACTAGAAGCTGCAAACTAGAATCTAGCAAAATCACCAGAACTGAAACACCATATTTTTTTAAATGATTGCAACTGGTCTGGACACTTGATTACCAGTTTTGCTCAAAAGAAAATATATGAAAACAAAACTTTCCCTGTAAAGAACTGGAAAAACAAGATGTGTCTGAGGAAGCTATGATTCATTCCAGGTTAGATAACTGCAGAACACGTATGCGGGAGAGAAATGGGCCAAATCCTGTTCTCACTGCCCTGTGCAATCATGCTGACTTAATTGAAACCATGAGCAGAACCTGAACCATTAAAATGCTGGGGTGAAACATCTTATCATATGGCACTGTTGGTCACTAGAGACATTTAACCTAATTACATTAGATTAACACAGGAGATTTCGTCAAGATATATTATTATATAATAACATAAGAAAATGAAGTTGAAGAAAGCAGACTCTTTTCCCCAGGTCTCTGTGTTATAAACAGAATAGTTACTTGTCTCTATTTATGTCGCTGGTTTTCAACCCACTATGGCTCTGTTTGGTGGAATGGACAAATGGAATCCACTGATGTTTTTTATATTGAATTCCTAGTGTTAATTAATCATTAATACTTGGAAGATGTTTTGGCCATGGAACAGAATAGCCAAGGGCTAATCTTAAACCTGTCCTTGCTTCATTGTGGTCAGATTCTGCTCCCTTTCTTTCTTTGCCACATGAATAAATACCATTTAAATCACAAAGACTAAGAGACAAGCAAGGTCTAAATGTTAAGGCTATTTAGGAATCTAGCTCCCCCTGAGTTTAATGAGAATGAGGTTCCTAGACTCTGAAAATTTCTGTTTATGGGGAGTTAAGATGGTGAAAACAAGTTGTATGAGTTACATTATATAAGCAGATAATAGATTTAGGAGGCTAACTACAACTTTCAAAAGAGACTGAGGTATTCATTTTGAAGTCCATTGGAAATCAGTAAAATTTTGGCTGTAAACCATGATGAAATATATTACCTTTGTTAGCTTAAGCATTGCTTCCTTTCAACAAAACTAACATCTTAGGTGCCAAACTCATTTCTGCAATTGGCATTCAGTTGCTTCTTACACTTTATTCACTAAGTGGCTTGAGTTAACCTGTTTCAAGTGCCTTCTTAGCAGTAAATTGGGACAGCGATTGTGCTCCATTTCTGCAAAATGATTTAGGATCTCTCTGATGTAATGCACTACACCAAGGTGAGCAATGTTAGTGCTTTAGCCCCAGACTGGGGAGAAGCAGACTTGAAGGACTGAAAATGAATTCAGATAATCCTAAAATGACTGTTCTTGCCTCAAAGCATTTTCACCCTTTCCTGATACAGAACCAGAGAAGGGCACAGCATTATCGTGTGTAATAGACTTGGTGAATTGGATCTAAGATGCAGAGTCTTGTTTTTCCTCCTCTTCTGGGTGCACTAAACCTGCTCAGTATCAAAACTAAAATTTAATCTCAGTGGAAGATAAAGAAAATAATTTACTAGAGAATTCCTCAGTTCAGAGAGGGCCAAATGGAGCCAATGCCATGCTGGGGTGAAAGAGCAGACTGGACTGAAATTCAATGGAGCCCTTTAAATGATCTGAGGGGGCAAAGAGATTGCACTGCATCTCTGACACAGCAGAGACAGATTACAGCAAAATTAAATTGAGGATTTTAGTGGATATAATTGTTGTTTTTATATATTAATGAATAACAATAATACATGATTCTAAACTGAATACCAGGTTTGACATTTAATCTGAGTGCTTATACCATCCATAAATGTTCATAAACGTCACACGACCCCTACCCTTTGATTGAATTACAATCTAGTACGCAATTTAGGAAACACGGATTAATCTACATAGATTTATATTTCTGCAGGTTACACAGTTATTTGTTGATTTATACCCTTTTCCCCTAAGTGTCCTTTCCATCGAGAATCCAGGAACATACATGCAAATCTTTAATAGGAGAGCAGCTCAAAATCCAGTGACTAGCAGCAGATGGAAACTTGGTTCAGTGAAATCTATACTAATTATCTTCTGCTTTTTGAAGTCACCTCAGCTAATGGCCAGCAAAATCTTAGTCCCTGTGATATCTCCTATTACCTTCACATTACTTGTTACTACAGCCAGCAATCACCTAACATGTTTCTTGGCGATGCTGTGCAATTAAATTGCCTTTCAATCAGCTTGCTGAGGAATCCAGAGATGGAAACTGCTTTAATATTAGGAGTTAATTACAAGAATGCAGAGGAAGGCAGTCAAATGTTATGTTAGTATACCAGAAATATGACAACACCTTAGCCACAGATGTCACACGTGAGGTAAGGGGCCACATCAGGAAAAGCAACGTGGCAACGTAGAGAGGAAAATGACCTTCAAGTTTTCCCTTTTTTTTTCCCTGTGGTCATGCTACTTGAAGTGACCACCTCCTTTAGCAGTCAAAATATCTGGAATTTCAGTGACCTGTATTAACAGGCTTCACTGCACAATGGTGTCTGCTCAGGGACTGATAATGACACCTGCTCAAGCAGTGTGTCAGCACAGAAATGGTCCAAGAGGCCCAGCAGAGAAAAAGCAGCTCAGCAGATCTTGACCCATGCCCAGGCCCAATCCTGCTCCTTTTGAAATCAAGCAAATCTTTGCAAAGGGCTAACAGAGCACAGTCCTTTCCTTCCTCTCCATCTTCACCTCTATGTGCTTTCCTGAACAGGAAGCTCCACAGCCCAGCCCTTGTCCTCATGGACTCATTCACTGACACAAGACTGAGGAGAAGGGCTGGCTACTCTGTTTAATAAGACAGGAAATGAACATCACTCACTTGAGCCAGTGCTCGGAAAGGGATGAACTGAGGAGATGGTTTTACATCTGACAGCTTATTGCAGGGAGGGAGAAAGCTCATGTGGGAGAGGACACTGCAAATACAGCTTGAGAGCCAGTTATATGACCATGTATAAACCCTTAGTCTGCAACACTGGAGAGTCAAAATAAAATGATTTTTAGGAAAGGACAAGGAGTTTTTCTGTGTACATTAGTATAAACATATGTTTGTATGCATTGCCACACGCATATGCATTTTTGTTATGTATCGTGAAAGAATTTAAAAAAAATATATACTCAACTCCAGGTGCACATGCTCTTTTAAATGAAATAAACAGCCACATTGTGGTTCTGTAAAGAATGTAGTAATGACTTGACAACAATTTTGAATCAAAACTTATTGATAATAGTTCCATTACTCACTTTCCAAAGACCGAGTTTGTTTAGAAGCTATAGTCCACCAAAGATAACAGAAAAGGTAACTGTTTCCTCTCTCAGATTTGAAGACAGAATGCCTTGCAGTCTGCCTTAACACATATTGTGAAGGAAGTATGACACAGACCAAGTTTATATTTTCTTTCACTAGTGTATACGATGTCACTAGTGTATTTAATATCATTGTTAAATTTGGGCTGCAAAGAGTAGGAAAAGGAGACCTCTATTTTCTTTTGTTGTAATTAAGAATGGTAAAAATCTTAGCTTTGTCTTTTTCACACTGAGAAATGTGTACTGGGAAAAGTAGACTTCAAATGAGCATTACACATGCACACACACAAAAATGCTTTTATAAGCCAGAAAACTTCACGGACCCACAAGTAGAAAACACAAAAGAAAAATCTTGCTGGAATGGATTTTTCAGCACACTCTGCTTACCAGGAACGCTGGATAATATTATGTTTTGATAAGACAAAAGAAATTAATCCAATCCAAATTTGGACTTTCATGTATATGCACGCTAATTCAAAAAGATATCAGGCTGACTCATTTCACAGGTAACTCAGCCCAAAATAAGTCCTAACAGCTGTTCTCAGTGAAAACAATGAGACAGATGAAATAAGAACAGTAATCTCTTACATCTGCAAACTGAACTCTAATTAACATCCATTGGAGGTCTCTTGCTCCCTAAGAAGAACTTCAGTCAAGAAAAGTCTCTATACAAAGCACCTCTGAGGAAAACATCTTTAAAAGAAGAGCAGGAGAGGTCTCTGGAAGCAACAGCACATTACAGCTTCAGCAGCGATTGCTTTAAGGGGCTCAGGGTGAGGACAAAACTAGCAAAAACTGAGGAAGAAGAAAAGTTAAATATATTCTTGTTTTATAATGTAAATGTAGCATTTTGAGCGTGCATCTTGACTTAGGAGATGGCCTGGAATAGCACTACTTTTATCCTTCTGTAACTCTAACCACTGACTACATCTTTGAGGGATTTGTTACAATAAGTGAAACAAGGGCACTTTGTTGGCAGGTGCTCGGCCAGTGCAGCCTCACACAGCTCAGCCCCCTGGCAGAAGGAGGCTGCCCAGTTCCTGCTGCCCTGTTCCTGCTGCCCACCACCACCCTGGATAAGGAGGTCACTGTTAGGGGACTAATTCTAGGAAACAAAATACCTGTGAAGGGCTGGCCACTGCCAAAATAACTCACAGGACCCACTTCTGACTGCCCAAAGGGGCTGTGCTGTAGGCCAGGCTCACTGCTCAGGCAGATGCTGCCTGCTCTTGTCTGTAACCTTTCCAAGGCTCCTGATGCACTTCTCCCTCACTGTGGGGCTGTGTGTGCTCCCATCAAGAGACTGTGAAGTGTCAAAGATGACACTAGAAAAATGGTGGTTGCATAGAGACTGGGTTGTTCCCACCCAGCATGCAGCCTGCTCCCTGTTCACCCTTGCAAAAGAGGGAAAAGAGAAGTCAGCTGCTGACCAGATGAGTTGTATTTGTGGTCCAGAAGCAGTTTGGGCATTTCCATGTTATAAAATATTTAGTGTTGGTAACTCTCGGCACTTGGAACCCAGCTTTGAAACCTTAAAATGAAGGAAAAAGAAAACGTATCTACCTAACTATGCAAGGATATATACCTAAAGGTTCTGGCTGCCTTTCAGGATCAGGCCTTAAAAATTATGTCTTGGCTCTGACTATACCTGTAGGTGAATTTTCTGTTCTGAGGGAGTGTGGCTGAAGTGGCAGCTCACAAACTGGATCTGTTGTGTTACACTGCAGCCACATCAAGTCATGCTCTCCTTATTGCAAGATGGATAAGCAATGAAAAATCTTTGCTTCCCTGCTTGGAGGTTTGCAGTCCTAGTGCATGGTCCATGTTCCCTATACCCTCTCAAGTACCTATCCTGAATTCTGCAGTTCCAAAACTGGACTGCACAGCATGAGAAAATACAATCAAATAATTGTATTTGATTAGGCAGATGATACTTGAGTAACCAAAATGTTAAACTGAGAAAGTAAGGTACTAGGAACTAAATGCATCTTTATTAATAATAGCAATTAGTGAAGTTACTATTAATAAGGAGATAATTGCTACAGATTCTAGTGATACATACAAATATGCTACTAATGTGAGGAAGTGACCCTGAAAAATGAGTTTAAGTTATTGGTTGGGAGCTTTCTATTGCTAATTATTATTTGCTTTCTGGGTATTAATGTTCCTCCACCATGATCTGATAAATCCAGTGGTGGTGTGATCACTTCTCTTAATGGTGTCTTTGGATCACATGTGGTCCCAAGAGCCATGACACTCCACTGTATGTAATTTATTTCCACAGTGAGACGTGCTGACTCTCCATAATACTTCTTTCATTTTAACATCTGACTAACATTCAATTTGGGACATAAGTACTCTGATATATTGTTTTCCTCTGGCACTGCAGAGCAGAACTAAAGGGCACTGGCTGAGTGTATGAGTACTGCAATGCCTGGAGAACAGGCTGGGCTGGAGTGGGGAACACTGCTAAGCCTGAGCTCAAGGGGACTGGAGGGCTGTGCAGGGATGTGGGGGTCTGCATCATCCATGGCTGCTGGGGGCCAAAGGGGATGAGCAGAATTCTGGCAAGCCCCAGGCTGGGGTTACACTTCAAAAATCCACCTAGCTTTCTTTAGTGAGAGCTGCATGGTTTAGGACTTGACTATGAGGGTCAAGGGTTTCTTAAATCAGGAGCAAAGTGGCAGCAAGATCATTATGGAAAAGTGTGAGCATGTCAAATCTATTGCCACAATCATTTAAAGAAACTGACAGGATGTTTTCTTGACTACCTGTGCATAAAGAAATCACAACCTGATTCTATAAAGACTTATATGAAAATCTTAACCTGACAGATGCAATAGGCAAGAGCAGCAAATCCTTGAAAGGTAAGAGAGCATATGGCTTATGCTCCATTTTTAAAAATTTGTACTGCTTCGAACATGAGCTGTGTTCTTGGTAGAGTACACAACACTTGGAACAAGACTAAAAGCATTACAGAAGGACTTCACTTGCCTTTAAACCCCTGCAGACACACTGAAGTCACCAGGTCATGCAGCTGTACTTCTGTATGCAGTGTTAAGCCTCTGGCATCTACAAAGGCAGGTTAAGTATGTGTTTCTTCTGAGTTTCCAGAAGGAGAACCAACTGTTTATTCCCTACAAGGTGATAATCAATACTTTGGAATTCATCTTTCACCTGTTTCTTCCCACTTTATGCTTATTAAAATAGATCAAAACTACCTTATAAAGATCCACTAAAATGGCTTCTGGGAACAATATTCTCCATTTCATATTTAGTATGAGAACACCATATTCTGTAGCATGCAGTTACTTCTGTGACGCGTGCCCTGAAAACTGAGTTTCAGGGCAACTGAACTTTTCATTGCTCTTTTATATGGGGATGAGTGGCTGAAGTGTCAAGAATGCAGTCTCCTATCACAGAATCTGATCCCTCTTAACACCAAACATGATGTTTTTTTATAGGAACCTGTTCCTACTTTTATGTTTTACTGCCAAAATATCCAAACCTGCTCCCCTCTTGAATCCTTGTTATATCAGTTTAACTTTGATATTCCTCCCTCCCTGACCCTCACCACCAAGGTGATGCTGCAGGGAGTTAAAGTTGTGCAACAGCAGAGCAGCTTAGATGGAATTTTTCACCAACTCTTCTATCTTAGCTGGAGTATCCATTTGATAATATAGATGGAGGGTGAGACCTGGTAGTCGACTGAATCAAATTATTGCAAGATGTAATTGAAGGGAAAAGTCAGACATGATATAAAAGAAGTCACACTGTAAGTACCTAGCACCTTCTCTAGTAGGACCTAGCTTCGTAGTGACACTCTTGTTCCAGTCCTGAATTTCATCTCCTGAACAACCAAAACATCTCAGGCTATTTCAGCCTGGTAATTTCATTTGCTGACCCAGTCAGCAAGTAGAAATAACACTTTTAACTGAATTGTGGGATATGTTTCATGAAAGTCTGAATTACTTCTTGGATTTTCCAAGCTTCCCAGTTTTCCCTAACACAGTACAGCTTATCCATATCTATACAGCACATCCAGAGAGCAACTAACATGCTTTAAAGTTGTAGAGTTCAATATACATTGTCTCAGGAGCTTTATTTGTAAAAAGCCCAAATAAATCCCCAACGAGCTGAACATCACCTTTTGCTTTATAGGGGTAATTCTCCTTATTCCCAATTTATGGAATGAAAAAGGAAAGAAGAGAAAGCTAAACTGATCTTGAAGCTGATCAATACTAAAGCTACTGAACTATGAAATGAACTCACATCTTTTGATGCCCAGTTTAGAGCCTGTATCACATCAAATGAGAAGAAAAATCCTCACAGAAACCTGAAAAGCCACCTGCATGCTCCTTTTTGTGAAGAAAATCCCTTTGATTGCTGAAGCCCAAACCAAACAGCAGACACAAAGATTTTACAAAGTCTCTTGGTGGTGAGACACAGTTTATGCTACTTATCAGCTTTCCTGCAAAGCTAAGTGCACATTTCACAAAGACAAAACCAAAACCAAACAACTCCAAGAACTCATCCAGACTCAGGTTACACAGTTCACGGCATCCGTTTGGTTCAGAAATGTAAACCCCTCTTTAAGAGTTGGATTTGAATATAATCATTATACCATTTTCCCAGTTACCTAAAAATGCAACAGCTTACCATGACCAAATAGAGGTTTATAGGTGAGCCAGTTTAGGAAGCAGCACAATGAACTGGCTTTAGGCTAAGAACATGTCACTTCTATAGACGAACCCTGCCTCATAAGTGATTGCAGAGTTGCACTCAGGGTCAGTTTGGAAGATGTGTTGGTGGGGGAGGAAAGACTCCAACCCAATGGATACTGCATAGCATGACAGCAATGCTACCTTTATTTTGCAACTCATTTATTTTCATATGAACATGAATCAGAGAGATAAACGATGCCAATTTCTTCATAGCTGACTTGTTACAGGATATTGTTTGAGTCTTCACTAATGACTCCTTGAGGTTGGATATTACTGTGATTAGGAGTTGGGAGGATAGAGGTCTGAGACCTTTCAAAGGAAACATTTTGCTAAGAACTGTTACAAGAAAATAAAGTCAGCATTACAGCAACTGTAACAACCCAACCAGGATAATGGTCTGTTCATGTAGACAGTGCTTTTGCTATTTTAAATGAGGGAGATAGAGTTCATGTAAGATGGGAAGCTGAGATATCCAGCTATTCAGTCTGCGGGATCAGAAAGCTGTCAGCTTGAGAAATATGAGTATCTGTGGAGATGCCCTGGACAAGGAAGGAAGGCAAAGTTATTAGCAGTCATAGAATAAATAAATAAATACATAAGGCGCTTTAAAATTTCCTTTTTGTTTGTGGAACAGATAAACGAATTAATGAATCTGAGATGCTTCGATACCCTTGGAAGCCTACCAAGATAGATTCTGGTTTTATGCTAAAGCAGGCTGTAGGCAATGCTATTCTGCACTGATAATTATCCCAGAAAGTCTGGTGGCTGTGCCCATCACCAAGGTTGGCATGAAAAGTTCCCCTGGCTTTCCTGAGAGTGAAATAAAGAAGTAGCTCTACACCATGTCCATTTGTAGCAAAGGCAGATAAAAAGCATTCCTTGAAGACAAATGCAGGTTTTGTGGGATCTGATTCCCCTCCAGGCTCCTATCTGCTTTAGCCACAAAATCTTAAGTTTCCTTACTGCCAAAAACTCATATTAACTCACTTCCTTAGAAAGTATGCTGTGAGAAAATGCATTCTAAAATAAAGCATCCTTTTTTTTTCATTATCAGCTCAATAATTTATCAGCTCCAGCTTTAATCACCAGCATGTAGCACTTGCCAGTATGGCAGGATCAGAACCAGCAGTGTTTGCCCAGACCCCTTTAAAACCTCCAAGAGTGCAAGGTATCTGGCAGAGGTGTCACCAGATTGTGGTGAGCCTTCACTGGAGGATTTCAAGTAACTCATGTATTTGAGAAAAACTAGAGAGTTTCTGAATTCAAAGCACTCAACTATTTTCATTTCAGTGCACGTGAAATGGTAAAAATACTGAGAGATGTCTTATGTGTTCAGGGCTTTTTAACGCACGCATATCAACAGACCAATCTACACACTTTTAGAACTAAGACCATGTCTCTATCCCAAAAGAGCCTTGAAGAAAAGTTAATGACTAGATCACAGAGAAGACTCATTTACTAAGAGAGCTATTCAAAAAATGCCTGTGTTTCCTCAAAAAACATTTTCCTGGGAACAGGTCAGTGATAAGACATAATGTGTAACCTGAGAGATGATCACTGTTTTCTAGCTTCAAAGAAGAGAAAACCATGTGAGCAAACAACCTCCCCCATGTGCACCACACAAAAGTGATCACTGGAAAGGGTTTAATGGAATCAGCTTGTCAAAATGATGAGCTGAAAAAGCTTTTACAGATTGTGTCCATGACAAAAACTTTAGCATAATGTATATAGTGCAGAGTGGTTTTTGCCATGGCAAAAAGGAAGGAATATCATTAATTTAGACACTAAGTGTAAGGTTCTGCTGAAAATCTCCATGGGATAAATTGCAGAAATACAGGCTTGACCAGACAAATGGAGCCAGGCAAGTCCCAGTTCTTGTTAGAAGTTATCGAAAGTGCCATTGAGTTTTTAAAGTCTGTCATCTCTGGTAGATGATAAGAAAAGGGTTGGGCTGTTTTCTTCAGATCTACAAGCATCTGGCTACAGTCTTGCTGGGGCATATACATGATTGGAATCGAAAATGAGCTCTTTTAAAAGTGCTTCTTAAAGGGACCCTATTCATACACAGTACTTTCTCCCCAAATCTTTTATGGGAAAAAAGCTCATTACGGTCACACAGACAAATGCTGTATAATCTTTCACCCTGTCCACTAGCAACGTGTTCAATCCAATTTACAGCACTTCCCGCTATTCTACTTCTGGACTCCCCACACAGCTCTCCTAAATGCATACCCATCCTGACCCACTGCTCCCCACCTGCTGCTCTTTCAATTTCAGGCTTCCCTGGAGCACCGACTGCCATTCATGTCTAATAGCAAGGTGGAGCAACTTGATTATACAACTCTGAAAAGTGAAATATCTGAGCCCTTTTTAGACACAGAAACATCATAATTAAGACACATATTACTGTATGTTGGAATACTCTGAGATAGGAATGAGAATGGCCTTCAATTCAGGAAATGACATTTTGTACCTATGACAATATATATTCATCTCAAAAACAAAACTTTCTGATTGAAGTTCCTTTAAACTCCTTCTCAGCTTGCTGACAGATCTATCCTTTCTCTTTGCATCCGTGTCTGAAGTAAGGGAAGTAAGGGCTGGCAATTAGTAGAGAGAAGTTTTCAAGGATTCATTTACCTGGCAAATTCATATGTTCATCAGCCTTTGGAAGGTCCACCTGTAGATTGCAATTTTTTTCCAACAAAGCCAATTTTTTTCATCTACCTTGGGCAATGCTGCTCGCTAAGCACACACAGTCTGCCTCAAGTACTTGACATTTGGGGCAGGGGTTCATAGGTGGCATCAAGCAGTGATGGACCATGTCACACAGCTGATGTACAGCATTGTTTTTGCATCCTGACAGCATTAATGTTAAACCTTGAGCCCTCAAACCACATACTCAAGCCCATGCTTAAATTCAAATGTAAGTATGAAATGGGATTCAAACATATAATTAAAATTAAACCTTTACTTCAGGACCCATACAACAGAAATGGACTTTCATACATGTTTAAATGGTCTGCTTTGTAAAGACATTCATTGAGCTGAAGTAAGAATTGGGAAGAAGAGATGAAGACATCATTGTGAGTCAGATACACTCAGGATTAAAGAGGGAAAAAATGCTATTATGAAATAACAAAAGATAGTGACTTCTTTTAGAAGACAAAAAGCATTTTTGATGCAACTCTAGATTTACTGATACTCTATAGCTTCCTGGTTAGTGAAGCAGTTTGATTTTCTCTCCCTGTTTTTTCATTAAGCTAGTCCATCACCACTTGGAGAAGGTCAAGCTAACTCCTGGGCTGATTCATTTACCTGCACAAGGGAGGTGAGAAGCATGTGCAAAAAGCCATCTCACAGCACGTACCACTTACAGGGTGAGTAGTAGGTGAGCTGATAGCTCCCTGCCTGGAAGTGTAGGAACACCTGATTTTTCAAGCCTGCCAGCTTGAATGTTTGTGCAAAGCAAACACAGGTGGGTGTGACTGGAGTTGGAGCAAACTCATTTGGAAAAGTAAGCGAATACTCCTGGACTTTTTGCCTGCACATGTGTTAACGTTCACACAGTTGTTCTTTCATTAGGTATAAATGGCCTTTCTGGTTGACACTGTGAACCAGAGCATCAGTCTCATCCCGAGGAAATATGCACATCTGCCAGCTTCCCTCATCTGTCAGCATGCCTGTGCACAGGATAGGAGCAGGAGTGAATCAGAAGGACTGAGCGGGAGGACAATAGGGCTTGCATCAAAGGTAGCATTTCTCCGTCTCTCTGAAATGCAGACATTTTACAAGCCTTTCTCCCTCAAGGAATTAGGATTAGACTTCAAAGCTGCAGAACAAAACAGAGTCGTACAGGCACTCAATTATTGGCCTAAGTCCATGGACAATGATACCGAGGGGTTTAACGTTCATGAGATCTTTTCAGGCTATTGTAGTATCCTTTCTGTTCTGAGAGCTCTCTTGCCAGAGAAAGCCTCCAAGCCCTCTGGTAGCTGCTGCATTTGCTGGCATGGCAGCACCGAGTGTCCCCAGCCTCACCGGTGGCATCCTATTCCCACTAGAAAGATTCAGTATGCATCTTTCATGTTTCTTAATAAAGGAAAGGATTACAAGGTACTAAGAGTATCAGACTTAACCCCACCAGCTCCTCTTTCACCCCGATTCTCTTCTTCCGAGCTGCTCATTACATCAACTCTAAATTAATTTATCTTAGGTAAACAGCACAGAAATATTATAAACAGAATCAACTCCTCTTCAACTTGCAACACCTTTCTTTTCTTTTACATTCTTTACAAACAGAAGTGGAAAAAAATAATATATGTATGTAACAGCAAATGCTCTCTCACTATTTTTCTTTTTTCTGTTTTTTAAACTGTTTTTATCTTATATAAACAGTGGTGATGGAACTATAAACACCATTATTCCACCTCCATGTTAATACTCTTATTATCTTGCATAAACAGAAGTGAACGAATATGTACATGACACCAATCAATCCTTAGGAAAAAAAAAAGGAGAGAGAAGTTTTTATCTTTTATAAACAGCGGAGGAAGAACTTAATGAATTCAAAATGTAGTTTTCCTGTTTATATTATTATGATCCGAAAGTAGAAACTAAATGATGTATATTCAACATCGTGCAAGCAGCCAGTTATGAAATACTTTCTGCTGACTTCAAGAGCAAAAGCAGCACCAGTGAAATCTGTAGGTCTGAGGGGTTTGAAAACTGGTGGTCTGACTTGAACCACAGAGCAGGAAATGTGCTGCCTTCTCCTATGATACTTTTCCAAAGTTCTTCAGCCTCTTCCTTGCAGGGCCACCCAAGATAAAATGGGATAGCTCAATCTCTGTCCTGAACCCTCAGTACTAGGTCTTTCTGGTGAGATTGCCAGATATAGGGAGGTAATTAATACAGATGGGTTTTGTGTAATGTGGACACCTGCCACTAGAAACTGGGCTCAAACCCCTAAGTCATTTCACAGAGGCCACCCAACAGCTGTTCGGCAGTAATGACTTTGGGGCATGATTGACCTAGGTCAGATTTAAACATGTAACTTCAAGCTGATAGGCTCCATATGTCAGTACTAATCCTCATAACCACCCACGCCTTCTGCTTTCTTATTTTTTTGTGTGCTTTTTTCTGGCTGATCTTCTAAAGCCCATCTTCAAGCCTGAAAGATTCTTCCCTCTACCTCATACATCAGCGTTAACCAGGATGAAGTGTAGTTGCAATATTTTCCCCTCTAGCTCTGTTTTCTATAGTGGATCCTCCCTTCCTTTGCTTCAGTCATGCAGAGTCTACCTCTTTCTCATCCTAAATTTTCAGCAATGGCAGCTGGGTGTCCCACAAAGGATGAGTAGAGGAGAATTTTTTTCCCAGGGCCTGTCCCTTTTCAAAAAAGGGGCTGCTCTTTGGGTTGATGATGTTCTTCTCTGCTGTTACTCTTTGTAAAAGCAACATGCATTTTGTTTCAGCCACTCTGGGCATAAACATAAGCTGGGATCTCCTACATCACTGGGTGCAACTAGCAGGCTAGGTGGTCAGCCTTGAATTTCTTTCAAAAGTGTTTATTCTGAGGTTCCAAGACTGAACACAACTCTAACTTGTATCCTGCTTTCCCATCCCTACCAAAGTTGGGATCCGTGCACACGAAGAGAAGATCACTTGAAAAATTAGGACCTAATTCCATTGCACAGATTTTAACAGGATGCATGGTCTGAACCACCTGCTAAAGGGCAAAAATCTCTTCTATGGGTTACTGTAGGTGCTAAGAAGATCACGAAGGAAAACCTCTGTAAGAAAATTCAGAAAATTCAGGATATTTCAGCCAATCAGGAATGCAGATCCCCCCTGTTCTAGGAACTAGAGGAAACAGTTTTGCTTGGCAGCAATCTGCTTTGCTGCACCTCAGACTGGAAAAAATTTCCTTTAAATTATAATTGCTCAGATAATAATGATGCACTGATCAGGAATGTAGAAACAGTGTTGTCCTGCCTTGTTTCCCTCCTTTCTTTTCCTTGTATTCCACTTATTTTCTATATTTGTATGTACTGTGAGACCCAGTTAGTGACCCTTCTGCTTGCTATTAGAGAAGATCCCTGAGATCCACAGATCCAGTCAGCAGGATCTATGTCTGTATTTTCCCTTCTCACAGGCCTGTTAAGTCTATTTTGCAACCTCTATCTAAAAAGGCTTTTTCAAGCACTAAATTAAATGCACAGGGAGAAGTAAGGCCTTTCAGAGGAGGGTAGCCAGAAATAGAAGAAAAAACCCCATATTTCACCATTTGTTTTGAAAACACCAAAAATGATTAAAACACATTATAAATGAAACCAAACTAAGAAAAAGCATATCTTACCATATGAACAAATTCCTTGCCAAGTTCCATTTTTAAATCAAAGCCATTTTAGGCTCATATGTCGAAGAAGAGAGTCTTAAACTAACAAACTTATGTAATGGATTTTAAAAATCTGCACAGACGTGTTTAACTGAAATTGCCAAATCTGTTCGGACTACATGAGGAGAGAGGAGGAGGAAAGAAAGAGAAGGATGCAAAAAGGTTTGGGATTCATCAGTGCAACTGCCCCCAAGTTGAGACTCCCTTTGAAGTTGTTTCCAGCTTTCAAGGAGCCAAGAACGATGACTCAGTCCAATTTAGTTTCTCCCCCTGCCTGCCCCCTTTCAGTAGTCCTCAAAATTTGGGACAAAAGCAAACGAGCTTCCTTACCCATAGTAAAAATTATGAACTTACATGTAGATAGCAAAGAGAGAGAAAAGGGAAAGAGGTGAGTGAGAAGTAAAATACAAATCCACAACAATGATCAAACAACAAGTAACAAAGGTTAGGGAGCTTTTGGGGTTGGCAGAAAAACGTAGACTGTAAACCAGGACAGAGACGAATTGGGTGGTAAGCAAAACACTTGTTAGGTAGCATGAAAAGAAAAATGTGAATGACAATTAAATACTTGTATATCTAATCTATCTTTTGGACAGTTCTTTTCACATAAGAAATACCAGGTTTTGCTTTAATGAAGAAGCTGTCATTGCATTCTTCTATGCAAGTATAAGAAAATATAGATGGTAGAGGAAAGGATTACTCAGCCTCTTATGTAGCAACTGAAAAGGCAAAACTGGAGTTCTCATCATGCCAAGCAAGGACTCTCTGCTTCAAGCACTAAACATCTTTCCCCCTGAAAGCTATCCTGATACTCCAACCCCTGCAAAAACAGTTACACAACTTCTATGACCTTCCCTTTGTGAAGAATTGAGGTATGAGACCTGCCTTGTACCTGTCCCTTTGAAATTCCCCAAAGGCCCAGTGGAACACCCTCTGATCTACTCAGAGGTGCACCTGCTTCTCTCTTCATGCCAAATTTTGGGTGGCCAGGAAGGCCTGCTTACCCTCTCTCGGACTGCCCAAGTGACCTTCCAAGTCTTCCTAAGAGCAGTTTGCATTCCTTCATCTGACATCTGCCAAGGTCAACTACTAGCAGGCCTCTTTCTTACCCCTTCAGCAGATTCTCCAACCCAATTTTGTTCCTTTAGGATTTCAGCAATAACAACAAAATTACATCTGCATCAATGACTGCACAGCCTTGCTTCCCTGGCACATTTCTGCACTTGCTTTCCGGTGTTCAGACAAGTTTGTGTCTGGATCCAGGTTTAAAAAGCCCTTCAAAGCACACAGCTCATGAGGTGGTTCAGGGGCCTTGCCCTGATTTAAGCCTCTCTCTGTACTAATCTGACAAGAATGCTGTGAAGACCAAAGGGTAAAGAGTTATAATTTCTTGGTATCATAATCATAGGAGAGCAAAGGGGGTTCTGCTGCTTTTTAAAAATTAAAAATGTGTTTAAGTTCAAGAATGCTTCTCTGTTAAATTTACACAGAAAAATAATCTCAGCTCATAATGATGAACAATGACTTAACAGGAAAAATAAATCACAGCCAGAAGGCAAGTCCCAGGATTGTGCAGTCACTAGAAGATATAAAATATATGAAAAGTTACAATAGGGCTGCAATAAAATACCCACATTTGGTGGCCTAAATCACTCTCTCTATTAACTCCTGTACAACCCAGACATCTGCAGATGTTTCTTCCAGTCACACTTCTGCAACCACAAGGCCTAAGAAACACACTGTCAGTGATGCATTCTCTACTGCACCGCCTTCTGTGAAGAGCATGGGTGTAACCTGGGAGAATTCATCCAACTGGGGAATTCAGAATTCTATCACCTCAGGAATGTCTCATTGACAATGGGATTTGCAGACGGTTTATACAGGCACATGCAGCACTCTTCTTTAGACTCCTTCTTTAGATTAAGGTCCCTTCATGTGAGGCACTGAAGATCCGGGTTCCCCAGAGCCTGTCCCTCCCAATGGCACAGAAGCACTGCCACTTGATGCCAAGTGCATGAGAAGGACATGGTGTTTTCGGTCTCATTTCCCCAAAAGAAAAGGATGGATCAACAGTTTCCTGGAAGGTCCCAACAGTAAGTGGCCATCAGCTCTGACTTAGAAAGGTCTAATTTGAGCTTAAGTATTGCTTTGTGCCCATAGCTTTAACCTAGGAATTAGCAACTGATATCTTGATTGAACTTGATGATCTTGGAGGTCTTTTCCAACCTTAATGATCCTGTGGTATGCCTTCATCATCATCCCCAGAGGGAGGAGTTACACCAGGTGAGTCTGGCCACTGATGCTGATCAAACCTTTAAAACAGACTGGGAATCCCTAGGGCAAGTAGCAGTGAAACAAAACACCCATGCTAAATCAACCCTTTGTCAGTCTTCCTACAGCAGGAAACACATGCTTTGGTAAGTTATTTACTTCCCTAACCTATAAACACTGTGCATCAGATTAAGCACCTCTGGGGTTTGTTCAATACCAAAAGAAAGTGGACATTTGAGCTATACTACACAGCAAAATATCAGCAAGACAAGAGACTGAAATACACCTTCAACTACACTTCCAGTTGGATAGTTGTATGAAATCTTCTATGCTGTGTAGGTAGAGGATGACTTTTGTTTAAAAGGTCTTAGATGGTTGGTTTTAGAAGATCCTAATGCTTTTGGTTTTTACCAGCTTCCAAGAAAGTTGTGCGTGCTCAGCACCTTACCATAATGACACAGAAAGAGTCCTGTATGTTCTGATCTTTGAAATTTTAAATTCTAGTAAAAAACAGGAGAGAAATTGACACTTTTGTTTAATAAATGAAATAATAACAATGAGCCAAACCAGCTTCAGTTCACCTTTTCTGTGTGTGTAAAAGTGTCTTTCTGGGTGGAAGATCAGTATTAGGAAAATGAGTAATTTCCAGCTGGGGCAATGTAAAATTAAAAAAAATAATAATAATTTGAGCAAGGGAATGATGTATTTTCCTTTCTCATATTGGTATTTGCTGCCAGATATGGGAAAGCTGTGACTCAAATCTCCAAATGCTTCTGAAAACATGATGGCTTACAATAGAATGTGCAAGCCCTTACTTAAAACCACCTCTTTAAACAGAAGTGGAGAAGGAAGGATAGTCCAGGGGCTAGTGAGGCTTTGCAGAATTATCACAAAATTCCACCAGCTCTGTGGTGAATAGCTACTCCAGAGCAGTCAGCCTGCCACAGCTGTCTGGCACCACTGGCCTGAGAGGTCTGTGATGAGCAACAGCAGAAAGAGAAGATCTTTCAAGCCCTTCATCCTGCCAACAACCTGCCAAACCCCGAACTCCCCACACTCCTGCATCCCAGAGAAAATGGAGATTATGGAAGACGTGTTTAGAACAAACTGCTAAGAAACAACAATACTTGGGAAGTATTCTCTGAAATTAGGGTGACTCATAGTGAATCCCAGGGCAAGTACGTTTGTGTGAACACCTCTGACCAGTTGGAGGAGAACTTGGTTTTCCACAGGGCTGAAAAAGCACCAAAAAGTATAGCAGGAGACAATTAAAATGCATCACCACACTACAGTGAGGCTGTGTTCTTTTAATGGGCCCATTCCTTCAACAGATGTTAGAGCAGTGGGCTGCAGCCTGCTGTAGCTGAACCCACAGAAAACGGACATGTGCATTGTTCAGTTTTTGGAAAGTGCTCTGTGGCCTTTCAGAGTTGCGGCATAAATGCAAGCCATACCTGATCCCAACTCCCAGGAATGATTAAGAGCCAGTGCCAACATCTATTCCAATTCTGATTTACAGCTCTTGTCAGTATAAATACAACTGTCCTTTTCTGCCACGGGGAAGGGCGAACTGCCTTACAAAAAAATGCAAACCAGCCTGATCTTTTACCCAGAACACTGCTGAGTAACTAATCCTTTAACCATGCCAGCTTGGTAGGGAACAACAAAGGCAACAGGCATTTTCTTCTGGGAAGTGTTGCATTTTTGGGCTCTGAATCTTCTTCAAATTTTAAAAATGCTGATGGAATTTCTGAGCTCTTTATTACTAAATACATATAACGAACTTCTAAATACATATAACGAACTTCTGACAAGACTTTGTTTAGACATACAATGCATTTTGCTAGGCCTGTGATGCTGAGGGACAAAAAATCCTGTTCAACACAGTTCTTAAATAACTTATAGTCCAGTTTTGAAAATACAAGTTTTCAAAGGAATTTCTACTATTTTGGATACTTAGCTAAACTGAACTTCCTGAATTTAAGTCATAAGTACTCAGACAAAGGTGAAATGGACAGAAAACAGATTAAAGGCCTGGAGCTATCTTCAGAAAAGCTGTTCCCATCAGTCAGTTTTGCCTTGGATTTCAAGAAGCCAGCATTAAATGTGGGATTTCATTCTCTGCTTTGGTACTCACTCCATTGTATGATTTAGTCATTTTCTGCCTCAGTTTTCACTTGGCACTAGGGAATAAATTCAGTTGTAAAATTAACTATTGTTTTAAGATGACAATATGTAACTATCACAAGAGAAAGACCTGGATCCCTGTAACACAGTTCGAAGAGGGTAGAAGACCCAAGTTCCATCAGCCCTAAGACAGTCAATATCTGAGATACCGAGAGCCTAAGCATAAAGGCTGTGCTTTAAGTGAGCTTTTTTGCAACTTCTGTTCATATTTCTAAGAACCAGAAATCCTTTGGAAAAGGAAAACCAGTTCAATATAGAAAAGAAGGGCTCTAAAGGGAGCTTGAAGAAATCTTGTTTGCTGCTGATCATTGAAGTTTAAATGTTTTCAGCCAAACCTTTAAAAATACTTACACATTGTGGATCTCCTCAGGGCCTTTTGTCCTTTTTATATCTAATAGCAAGACAGATATACTGCATTAGGTACAGAACACCAGATCAGCATTCTTGCTGAGCAGATGGAGCACAGATGGAGGATGCACCTGACCTCAATGCTAGAGCAAAAAGAATTGGTATGACTTAGAATCAGTCCTAGGCATTGGGATGTCAAATGTTGCTGCCACCCAGCTCTCTATCCACCACTGCTACAATGCTGCCTCAAATGCTCATGAAGAAGATTTTGAAGTGCTCAAAATTCAAAGCAATAAAACAAACCATAAGTGGTTATGGTTTTCTTGAAAATGTTTGGTAACAAATTGGTACACTTCAGGGGTTGTTGCTTCAAAAGAATGTCAGATGTCTGTAGAGCAGGGATAGAGCTTGGGTAGCTTGGGCAGGTAAGTTTGCTTACCACATCAGGGCAAGTTGTCTGCACTCATGAGTCAAAATATACTTGGCTTTTCTGCCCACCTGAAGTGAACTCTCCCCTTTTAAACCACAGAACCACAGCAGAAACTGTACAGCCAGAGAAATCTGGTTTTTTTCACCCCTCTTCCCTCTTCCCCTCATCTGCAAATAACCCTAGACTCTGGGCTCATTCTCTTCACCTTTTTAAGTATTTGTACAGTCCACCTCTCCATTTTTGCAACACTTATTTTTAAACCACCCTTTATAAATTAGAGAGATGTATGCACAGGTGGGAAATGGAGGCACAGAAAAATTAAGGCTGAGGTTTGCAATAGTATTTTGGTTCCTGTTTCCTAGGAATTCAAACCAACTTTATAATCCACTTTATCTGCTAAGAAGAGTGGAAGCTCAATTACCTGAATATCATGCAAAAACACTTATAAGTATCTGGCCAGTAAAAGGTCCAGATTATGTATTTATTCCATTTTTTCTCTGGAATAAAAAGGCTATAAAGGAGACAACCCAACCTGAGATAAATGGAAATTATTCTGTATCCTAAACCAAAACAAAAATGACTGAACTTGAAGCTTTAAACTCTGCTTGGACTCCAATCTGCTTATCCTGAAGTGCAAGCACAGGCCTCGGTGTCATTTCCACTATCACTTTCTTGTTTTCCTCTCTCTGCACCACATACCATATGATGGAACATATCATGAAACTGAGTATCATCTGGGTGCACACAACTAGGACGACTTGAGATTTTTCCAATAGAACATATGGCCATTGGAAGATGCCGATTTATCAAAAGTGAAGCACTGAAAATACAACAATTTCAATGAAATTTTGTTTAGGGGAAAAAATTGAATGATCTGCTACAATCAAGTCAAAATTGCATCTCAATATTGCACCTTCTAGAGGGTTTTTTATTCAGATGGAATTGCACAATAGAAATTAAAAATAAAAGTAGAAGTCAGAACAAATGTAGGAAGTTTTTAATGTACTATCAATTAATTTTTTGGAGCAAAACCAGGGGCACTTATGCCAGAAAAGGAAGAAAACACACACCAACCCTCCCTCCCCCTGAACCAAGCCACAGAATCCTACAGTGCTCTGAAAACCTGAAAATGTATTCTCTCTGCTCACCTCGTTCAGTGCACATGCTAAAACAAATAAAAATCAGTTCAGCTTTGTTATGCAAATGAGAGTGGGATACTTGGAGACAGGTCTGTATTTTCTAAATGCCATGGAGCTACAATGTTTCAGACCATCTTGGGAGTGGCAAGTGGAGGAAATAACAGGGAGGAAATACTGTGGCTTACAGGATCTCCTGCCTAAATGCTACATATAAACTTAAGCACTACCAGTGAAATCTACTGAAGTCCAAGGACTGCAATGATTTGTGCGGTGGCATCAGTGGGTCTGTGGGCTGGGACAAGAAGTCCCTTGCAGGAGGTGGTACTTGGACTGAGGCTGTACAGTCCCTCTGACCTTTTTCCTGAGACTACAAGACTGGGTGTGCAAAAAAGTCCTGTCTGAAGCACACAATCAGAGGATGGGGCTGTGCCTGCTGATGCAGATTTCAGCATGGCCCAGGCTGTGAAGTGCTGCTGCGGGTCAGGGCCAGCCGGATCTGCGCTTCCCGAAGCAGAGCTGTTGATCCCATGGCTCTATGTAGGCCTAGCACAAGGATCAAGGTAAAGTATTTCCAGGCATGGAAGCACAGCAGGTCCCCTACAGCAATATAACCTGAGGTTAAACTCCTCTAACTAACTATCAAATCTCTATCCTGATAATGTGCTAAGCCTCCAGCCCTGCATTTGTCTAAGCAGTAGGGCTCTCGGAGAAGAAACATTGAGTTCTGCTCTTACTCCGGGGGCAGAACCACCATTCCCACAGCAATCAGAAAATGAGAGACGCATGAGGACATAGTTCAGGCCTGAGAAAACCTTACCCTAATTGCTGATTACTAAAGTACCATAATGTGCTAGAGAAGAAAGGATTCCTGAGAACATCAGGACAGGACATTAGCAGATTAATATTAATCTCTAGAGTTCCAGATTCATTTCCTGTCCATGCTAATGTCCTTTTGATTACTGCAGAAAACAATCACACAAAAAAGTTCAATTACAAACATGAGAAGAGACTTAAAATATTAACATTTTTGAAGCTTTCAACCAAATATGTGTAATTAAATGAAAACCTAGGCTAATGCAATGCTAAAGTTGAGATTTTAATTGTGCAAAGGCCATGGAGTTTAGCATCAAAGTTCATCAGTACATTTAATCATACTGGACCAAATTCCGCTCTCAGTTACACTGGCATAAATTTACAATATCTTTAGTAAGTAAAGGTTGCTATATTTTCATGCTACATCAGTGTGCATAAACATTAGAACTTCCTCACAACGTATGTAACACACAAAGCATTACATGTGTACTAAAAGGCACATTGTAGACAAGAGACAAAGCATAGTTATATTTAATTACATTGTCTATGCAGAAGTTCAATGAAAAAAAAAAGAAGAAAAAAAGCACTGCCTTTTCAATTGCACAAGACTTTACCACCTGTCAAATTATTGCACATTGTCCCGGACAGCATGATGAAAAATTGTATCCCATGCCTGCAAGACAGCAGAGGTATATTCAGTGTACTGTTGCACAAGCAATATCTGAATCTTCACACTGAGTTAGCATAATTGCACAAGTAAAGGCCAATATTCAAAAGACGGCCTCATTTTGTCTATCTAACCTTGCACTCTGTAGTCAGGCTTGCATATGCAGTGCCAGCTACCCAGCAGAACCACAAGGGACTGAGCTGTTGTTTTCCTGCAGAGAACAATGTGCTGAACTCCGAAAGCTTTTGCACCCATTAACAGACCTGTTTGTGAGCTCAGTGCAGCAAACAAGTGTGCTTGCCTGCACAAAACTGCACGAGAACAAACCTTGCTTGAAGCCCGTCTAAAAATCTGGTATAAAATGTCCTCATTCTCTTTCAAAAGACAACATAATTTAAAACAGGAGAAAACAGAATAATAATGTACTTTATTGGAATAAGTAGGTCATCAAAAAATAAATGCGCCTACGTTTATTGGAACGTCTAGTCCTCATAAATGGCTTAATGGATTTTTTTTCAACCTTACTGAAACATTATTCACCTCTGAGCTTAGAACAAGCTTGAGAAATTTCAGCCAAAAAGGTAATCGTTTCAGAAAGTTATAAACCACCAAAGATAGTGGGCTTGCAATAAAAGTGCTGTCTCAACCATAACTACAATAAATACAGCTAATGAATAAATGTGGTCTGGCAAGAACAAATAAAATATGAAAAGTCTAATGTGGCCTTCACAAAATGCAGGAAGGTAATTGAGTGAGTAAATGCCAAATGAAGGATGGCCCTGTCTTCTGAAGAATTCATCTCAGTGCAAGATTCGGTGAAGGACCTCAGGACCCAAAAGCAAGATCGCTACATGTTGAAGTGAAGGAAAACCTCTCCTCATTTATTAGCAGCAGTTGTCTCCAAAGCCTGCAAGCAAAAATGATGCCTCAAAGAACACATATTAGAACTCCCTGCCCTGGTTATGTCTAGCTGAAATAGTGACAAGACCCTACCTTCTTTCTCTTCCACAGCTTCCTCTGCCCAAACAGTACCAACCTGTACAAACACCCAGACAATCTTTCCAGGGGTAGCTCCTTCTGTGGCAACCCTGTAACTTAACTGGTGTTTTAGTCATCCTGGGTACCTGCAGTACAATTATGTGTACACATCACATCCTTGTGCTCTAGAACTGCACAGACGGGAAGACTCAGGCACTGCTTTCCAACAACTTTATCATCTTATGACACAGTCACAAGTGCCTGTTTATACACATGCACGTGCAGTCTAAAAAATCCCATACAAAAGGGTATGGTTATTTTAAACTGGATTTCAACTTCCACTGTAAACAACCAGAAGGTGTGCATTACCTAGTGCCATCTAGATACCACCAAAATTTTCCCCTACCAATCCTTCTTGAAAAATACAGTGTAGAAATCTTGGGAGAACAGCTAATCTTACATCACTTGGATTCAAGATATGTAGACAGAAAATTACAAGAAAATCTTCAATATGACCATTGATTCTGCCTTGAAATCCAGCCACACCCATACTTCAGCATGACCTTTTTTGGTTCAGCTGTGGAATGTGGTACTTCAATTAAAACGTCGCTCTCCACGTCCTAAGGCGTCATTTGAGGAGGATTTGGCAACTGAGAGAGGTGTTGTTTATTCCTCAGCTGCCTGGATGTTATAAACTTCTCCACCAAAATAAACTAACAAAATCAAACAAATTCCCAACTGTGATAAACTATAATAAGCTGCTCAACTTGTGAAATTTTGAGTGAAAAGGAACTGGAACTCCATTTCACAGCTGATATTTATACCTTCCAGGTAGGGAAGTCAAAGGAGAATTTGAATGAGGCAAAGATGGGGGAATCCTTGTATTACCTCAACCTTTACAAGAAAGATGCTGTTAAGGATGATGGACCACCATTTCTTTAGACATTTCTGCTGAACTTCCTGTATTGCAGAAAAAGGAAAGTAAGTACATAACAATATAACCTGCAATTGCCTTAACGAGTGTTGCACTAGCAAACAGTGCCACATTATTTTAAATACTAAATCTTTAGTTCAGTCAAGGTCTTCCTCCAATCTGACATGTAAGCTTCCTTTTGCAGGTGTTTCAGCAGCTAAAATCACACAAATGTCTCATTTTGTAGTTCACTCTGCCATACACTTTGTATAGAACACCACCATCATCTCTGAAAACCTCATTGGCAGTTGTCAGAGAACCAAACTAACTCTGTCAAAGTCTAGGAAGAAAGGTAATTCAATGTTTGTGTTGTAAATGTGCTTTTTCAATTAAAAGGTTCCCAAAACCTATTTCTTGCTATTTTTAGGAGTTCTGAAATGCCATTAATCTGATTTAAGGCAGAGTGAACTTGGGGGGAAATTCTCTATTAACCCAACATTTTTTTATGTGGTCCTTCTGGAAAATATCAGTAAATAAAAAATACATATATGAAATCATGGTATATTATTTCATCTTTTAACTATTTCTTATAGCGTGCCATCAAAAGCACTTCCAAAACACTTTCCAAATTATGAAAACTCCCAAATTCTTGCAAAATGTCAAGTGTGTTGAATTCCTCCTTGTGTAACTGCAAGTATTCTATTGCTATTTGACAGACCTCCTTGCTGGAAAATCTCTGTATTTTTGCTTCAGTCACTAGAGTACGGGTATCAATAGCTTTGCAATTTGTAGATTCAGGTTTGTTGCAGGTGTTTAAGATATTTTAAAATTCAAAAGTCCCAAAGAATGAGACCTGTCACAAGGAGTGACATTTCCATTTGATTTGGTTTAAAATCCTGTGTTTGAAATTTTAGAACCTCAACACCCCTATAGAAACAGGGATAAAGCTCTTACTTTCATGAATTTTCACAAACAAAGGGCTGGATACTTTGCAAGTATAACTTAGCATGTTTCAACTTAGATCTAAATAATCATACTGATTTTACAACATCTAAAAATGCGGCCAGACATTCTTTTGGCTAGTCGATATGCTATTTCAACAGCTTGGTGTTCTATCATTTCCTTCTTGCTTGATACTTAGAGCCATCTTTTCTCTATCAGTGTCACTAAATGTACCATTTGGAAGCACGTAACAGTCAAAACACAGCATAAAGGAGAGCTTTTCTCTCTGCCTGGACTGGTGACGTAGGTATCTTCTTCTGAGAAGCTGTTTGTCAAGCCAAGCTATGCTGACTGTTGAATGGCTCAAGTTCCCATTGCAGCTGATTTGTCTGCTCAGTATTTCAGTGTGAACGTGAAGCCCACAGCGAGCCTGCCATCCCTCAAATCCATCTCATCCCTGCTCAGCAAGCACAGCACAATGACAACACTATGGCTTTCAGTGCAATGCTCATTGTATGGGCTTTCTCTACCCTTCACAGAGGTTGGTTCAAATTTCCTGTTTTCCCAGTTCCCTCTTACTTATGCCCTCTTCTCAAAACTTTTGTGCTTCCTGGTACTTTGTAAGAAGCAGGCCATATCACATCCTCACAGTGCTTCATGCAGGAGAAGCCTAGAGGGCACTCACAACTCGGGTGGGCGAGCTGGCAAGCCTCAGAGGTGGCAACGAAGATCTTTAGAGAAATTTTTATAATCCAACATAACAGAAGGCAGCGACCAGAATTTTAAAAGGCACCCAGTGCCAAAGGAACGACCCTAACCTGCTAATGTACTCTTGAAAGTACCTTCAGGCAATCAGTGACATATTTAAACATCTAAGTGCTTTTGATAATCTGGCATCCAACAATTAGATCCCTCCATTGCAGAGTTCCTGGAGATGGGAAAAGTGACAACAGCATGCATGTGTTGCCAAACGCAACACACAAAACCCTGCTGTAAGGGCTGACATTTATCTCTCATCCTGAATATCAAGGTATGATCCAGACAGGCTACACTGTCCATCATGCAGCAAACTACTGTCTGGTTCTAGGTACAAGATCACCCCTGCATGCTACAGAAATAACTGCAATCTCTTTCTTTTCTGTACGGAGTGAGGGTGTTTGTGAAGCTCCAGACATTATTTGCCCAAGGCAAAATTTCCATTTACTTCACGGGTTCAGAAAGTATTGTTCATTACTTTAGTATTGTTCATTTGTTTTATTAAAAGCATTTGTTCCAGTTTCAAAATACAGCAAATCTAAGAATTAGGAAATATGCCTAATCAGTCAGATGTCTGGGTATCGCCAAAAATCGGGATGGCAGACCATTTTGAATCCCTGTTTTACAGGAAAAATCACTGTTCAGGAAATTGTTTCCTTTAGCACATGATGTTTACAATTCAAAGAATCAAACAAAAATAAAACAAAAAAGTGAAAAAGCCTAAAAACAATTATTAGTTCAGATCAGCAAATGGTTAAACCCAATCAGAAATCGGGGCTGCTCTCCAGTTTAATTTGATTTTGCTCTCTAAAAAAGAGCACCGAGCTCTTCTCTTATGGAGAGCTAAATACTAGCTATTCCTGAAGCATTATGAGAGTTAAGAAAAGATTCAGGAGAGCTTTCTTCTCTGAACCCCTTCATTTATCTGACTGGGATCAGGTACAACACTGTCATTAGCACTTGCTCAGCTCAGAAGTCCTGGGTGCATCGTGCCCACTGGCATCTCCGGACTCCCAAGGGGGATGACTGTCTGTTGAAGAGCAGTGCCAGCCTCCTCCTATTCCCCCATTCCTGCTGGCACCCTGAGGCAAGCATCTGGGAGTGTACGCTGCCCCTCTCTGAAGCAGGTGCAAAGAATGGTAGTCAGCGTGTTTGCTCCCCATGAGCCTGCTGCAGGCAGACAGAAAAGCCTGGAAATCCCTCCAGTAACCCTCCCGGGGGAGAATGAGAATTTAGCCAAGTGCACTTAAGACCAAAATTGTTGCAGAAAGGAGACACATACACTTGTTAAAATCCGTCTGTAACATTCCCTCCCATCCTCCCCTTACTGTGGACCGATCTGGATTTCTAAAGAGTATAATTATGTCTTGCACAATGATTATGAGCTTTGGGAGCTCTCAGAGAAAATTTCCTCACTGCACATGTGGCCATTGGCTGACATACCAAACACATATCAATCTATTTTTTTTTTTTCAACTCTGCATTTTGCTGAGAGAAAGAGGCCAAAGAGAAAGGACAGACACCCGAGCCCAGGGCCAGGTTCTCCACTAACTTGCTGTGTCCTGAAAGCCAATGGGAAGAGCCATTAGAATGGCTTTTGTTCCCAAACACTCCTGTTCCTCTGTCTGCCTTCCCACTACCAACAGCAGAACATTTTATCTATCTGTACATTTCCAACAGACCCTATACCAAGAATTATTGACAGATTCTTGATCTACCCCACTTATTTTATGTTTTCCTTTAACAGCCATATGAAATAGATTCTGTCTTCCCTAAGGCAGATGCTCAGAATTCACTGTAAGCCCATGCAGTGACATCAAGGTTTACAGTCATTGTCAAGCTACCTGGAAGCTTTAAAAAAACCCCACTGACTGATAAAATGCTAACAGCAAAAATTACTATAATACACTATCCTCCTCTCTGAATGCACCACTGATGGGCTGGACATGAACTTTGTCAATGGGAGATGTCTTTGTACTGAGCACAATTAATGTTTTTATTAAAAAAATCTTTCCTGAATGAGAGAATACATTGTCCACTCATGTGAAAATGGCACCACTATTTATCACAAATGATGCAGCCAGTCAAGAATAAAAGAAATTATTTCACCTGCAAGCTGTGAAAATTTCAAGGCATGTAAAGAATAGCAACAGTCAGCTTGTATGGCTGAGGGTAATGGACATCATCTTTTTCCCATCCCAGTCACCATCTTTCCCATTTCCAAAGGGCCTCCAAAGATGAAAATGAACTTGACAATCATTCTGCAAGGCAAACTGATCCTGATTCTTCCAGTCACTTTGTAATTCACTGCAGATGGTAGGAGTGAGATGTTTACTGGCTGGCAGGTAATGAGCCTCGCTGTAGATAATAGTGATGGACGGGCAATCTCGCCTGCTGACAAGGAGGCAACTCAACATGGGCACATGGCATTCATCCATGACTTCAGTGAAAAGGATAGCTGTGACAATGTACACAGGTTGTGAACTACCCTCCTCTGTTAATGTCAGCATGCAGCTACACTTAAACCTTTCCAGTTCACGTTTAAGTAGCATAGAATTGATCCTGATTGTCCATGAAAGTAGAACAGTCAGATTTGTGACCTAATGTTTACTCTTCTATAAGAAGAAACTTGATCTGTTTAAACATCTACATATTCCCTCTTCCCAGGTAATGCCATTCATCACAGCTGTCAGTGCTTCTTTAAAAGAGAAATGACCCTCAGGCGTAGTATAAAACTCTGTGGAAGAACTACGCACACCTTTGCCAAAAGAACAAATAGCTCCTTTTTTTTTCACTGGGTTTGTAGACACTTTGTGAAAGGCCTACACACACTGAATTAAAAATCAGTACTTCCATTTCCCCACCCCCATATAGAGCAACTTGTACTAAGACCTACACACTGCCCTGCTTTTTTTTTTTAATCTCAGACATAAGGGTAGTGGATTTGGACAAGCTCAGCCATTTGATGAGATATACTTAAGCAGCTGGTTCCAAGGGAAAATCAGAGTAATTCAGAAATGCAACAGAAGATAAGAGAAAAGCTCTAACTCTGTTTGTCCTCTCCTTGTAACTTTATGAAGTAACAATAAAAAACCATACATTCAACCAAATACCACTGATATCTTTTGTTTCATCAGGATATATTCCTCCTGAGGAAAGTGGGTATGGCTAATATTCATAAAATACAAATTTTAAAAATGCATTTGTAAGTACACACACATGTAAACATGGATATTGTTATTCCACAGATAGACACTTGGTCCTAGTTTTCCTTTTCTGAATCAAAGATCCTTTCCCTCCTTCCCGGGTGAAATCTGATCATTTGTACTGTACCGGGCTTCAAGATGTGATAAACGATCCCAGTGCTATGCAAGTTTCATCCAAAACCTGTCTCTTCATAGATTCACTCCACATATTCTTTCTACTTTAAAGACTCATGTGATCATCGCTTTGATCCGCTCTCCCTCAGCTCTATTAGGGGCACCATCTCTTCAGGGCTTGCAGCTTATAAAAAGACCACCATATTTTGATATGCCTTTGATGTTGTCTTCCAAAGTATCTTTGATTTTTAAGTTCTGTTCAACTCTTTCACCATTAACCTTGATTTCACTCAGGAATTAATAGATCTATAGTTTTACTGGAAGGCTAATTTAGAAATTCTGTTTTCTCTGGCACTATTTTTCCCCTCTTAGCTGGAAAGGTGGGTGAAACAGTACAAAGAAACTGACCAGTGCTTTAAAAAAAACAAAAGAAACCATAGATAAGCTAATACCTTTCTTGAGTTTTGAGCTGCACTTTTTGAGGAAGTCTCTTACTAAATCATTAAGCTGCCAGCAAATGAAGTCGTTCTGCAGGATGATAATGAGCCACACAGACCCTCCACACGGCCACTGGTGACTGAGAGCTGTTACTAATGGATGACCACTCAGCAAGACTGAGGTCTCAGTCCTGTGCTTGAAGACTGTCTCCTCCACACAGGACACTTGCATTTCTCCATCTTTTGACACTTAGCAAAGATGCTGAAACTGTAGAGGCCAAAGGAACCATATAATTTGAAGTAAACTAAACACAGAGCAGCAAAACACATTCTCAAGAGGAGAAACTGGCACTGATTTTCAAGTCTCTCTAGTAGGTATTTTCAATTTTTAGCTTATGATATTTGAGATTTATTCCCCCTCCTCAGGCACCACTAAAGTGTGACTGAAGATTCATTTTTGTTGGTATAAAGAGACAGATGAAGGCTAAAACCAGGTCAGCCATATACTCGTGCACACTCCCTCCACCCCCGGATTTATTTATACACCCTAACCACGTTCAGGTGACATTCAGATACATTCCAGGTTCTCGGAAAAAAAAAATCCAGCTTCCATAGATGGAGCTCTGTACCTCAGTGTGCCTTCATTTCAAACTATCTTGCTTTTCCTCTGTGACACTGTTTATTTCCTATTCTTCT
Organism: Drymodes brunneopygia; assembly: GCA_013400955.1. Lineage (NCBI taxonomy): Eukaryota > Metazoa > Chordata > Aves > Passeriformes > Petroicidae > Drymodes > Drymodes brunneopygia. The sequence goes on from VZTZ01033647.1 coordinate 119,950, forward strand.
GAACAGGAACAACTTAGTAGGCTTTACCCCCTCTCCTCAGTTAAACAGAACTGCTTCTGATGAAGACAAACACACCAAGTCCTCGCAGCAGCTGGCATGGGCAAACCCATCCTTCTCAGTAACTGCGTAGGGCCATCACTGCAGCCTGTTGCCTTTGCTAAGGCACCACCACACAGTTTAAGGGTTCCTTCCCAAGAGCACTCGTAACGCTGCCACAATTATCATTCTGGGCTAACACTCTAACACCTAACCCTTGGGACACGCAGAGCTTCTGATAAGACACTGCGATGAGAGAATCCAAATGCAGCTCATCAGATCCGTGCCCTCTCCAGTGATCCTTCCTATCACTCATCGCACTTGCTGTCTCAAACATCTTTGGCACAGAAGCACAGGCTGGGCGCTACATGACCTGCTCACAGCACTTCTCACCCTCCACACTGAAGTGCACAGTCTCATGTTGTAGCAGGAGAATCCCAGCCCGGGCTCTCCGCGTAGCCCCACGGCCAGGCACAGCTCCGACTGCATCACGCCTTTCCCGGAATCTTAGCCCCGCTGGAAAGCATTCAGCATTGAGAGGGACCCATCTTTATGCTGATAACACTAAAATATAAAATAATGCCAACAGCTGGTGCTACAAATGGCTTTTAAAAACGATGTTCATTCACTAAAATTCCTCTTGCTACTTTTGACATGAAACACGCAGTCTCTAATTATTCTGATCAAGACGGTGAAATACAAAAACAAACTTTAATTGTGTTTAACAGATATTTAATCAGGACTCACTGAACTACAGATTAAAGCTGAAATTCATAAACCATAATTACCCAATTGTCGCAAGCTTTTTGGTCCACATTCTGCTTCCGTCTGGGCGTCTGGCACTTTGCCCCGAATTTCTTTTAGTGTCTTCTCAGTTTCATTGCTGTTCATGTTTTCCAGCAGAGATTTAGCACAGATTATAAAATATCTGTTCTTGGCAACTTTATTAGTTGTTTTTTCTTAAAAAGATTATATCCCACCTATCCCCATTCTGGGGCTGAATGAACAGGCATATACCATGGGATATTTCTTGTCATGAGCTGTCCTTCCCAACTGCCAGGGTAATCACCTGCCCTACTCTTGTCCTGATTCCCTGACCATGGCCCTGCCACCAGGGCATCATCTGGATATTGCTTTGAGTGTGCCATGCAACACAGCTACCACAAAATACTCCTTCCTTTCTCCAGAGACAGAACTGAGTTCAATATGGTTTCCTGTTTTGGTAGGGGCTTTTTTACATGCTTGATGCTCTGTATTTATATTTAAGAAGACACGATAAAAGAAATACACTTCCCATGGGAAGCAGTGAGTGGCGAGGTATACATTAACCACCAGTTCCTCAGGGATGTGACTGCATGGGTTCAGATTGCCTCCCAAGCAAGTGACAGGTTGCCCATTAGCACGGAGAGAAGGATTGTGCCAGAGAAGCCCGGCTGTTGACTGCAGTTTTCTGGGGCCCTCCACACACTGTGTGCAGGTTATGTCAGTACCCCAAAGGCAAGGATTCCCTCCCCAGGAAGTATTCTCAGGACCTTGCAAGGGAAAATCATGTGGCCTTTCAGACACAGGAAAAACAGTTTAACAAACTCTGGGTCAAGGTGGTGGAAACAAAGACACTTCACCTTATCAGAATGAGGAAGGGGTTTTCACACAGCCAGCCTGTTCTGTTGTGGGGAAACACAGAACTCCTGTCAGCCTTAATGCCTCAGAAATTTGTGCCATGAGACAGAATGGAGGGAGATATGGAAAAGATGACAGTGTGGAAGATGGGATCTCAGCCCTCTGTTGAAGATACAAAAAAGAGTGAGATTGATTAAAAACCAGGATGGCCTTCTATGCATACTTGCTATTGCTTTTTCTCTGAATAGCTGGAGTGCTCTTGATGAATTCCTAGTCTGGGTGAAGATATATGGAACCACACACTGAAGTTTCGCCAGAGGTATTAGTCCTTCATGGCCATTCATAAACTTCAAACAATTTCCTGACAATAAGTACGAGAATATAGGCTAAACCTTTACCTATTGCTTTGGACCTCTTCTTAGCTAATGTGCAAAATATTTTTTCTATTTAGCATCTTCCAGACATTTTTCATTACCAAAAATAGTATTTCATACATTTATTTCTATCATGGTCATTATGCCCCATCTCTACTTCCACTTCTTTAGAAGAGCCAGGAAGTGAACCAGTCACATATCTTCTTCATCAGCTCCTTCAGAGCAAGTCCTAAACAAGAAGCAGCGTACCACCTTAGAAGTCACTGCTGCATGTATATCAAACTGCTTTTTTGTTTGTTTGCTTCTGAAAGCTCCTCTAAGCTTTCATGACTTGTCAGTCTCTGCAAGAACCCATATCTCACATTTCACAGCAGTCAGATACCAGCATGTGAACACAGAGAGACAGGGAGAAGTATGCTATTTCTTTTGTTCCTTTTCCTACATAAGAGAGATTTGATGCTTTCTGTCAGCCACACAGTCTGAAGTCCAGCCACAGTTAGGTCTTTGCAGCCTATGCAGAAGTCTAACAAGAAAACAGGATGGGTGATGATTTGCCATGCATTGCAAGCCTGATTTTTCACAGGTAAATTGTTTTCCAGTTTGGCACAGTTGTTTGTCCAAGGGTTTCAAGCTCCCTATTTAAACAGTGATAAAGAAATTGCTATCCAGTGTTAGTGTCATTCTTCATTCAGACTGCTCCTCTGAAAACAGCCTACAGCCTTTGAGATGCAAAATGTATTGTTTTAATGTAGTCAAGGTCCCTGCCTGCAACATTGCTAAATCTATTTAGCAGATTCTTCCTGCTATAATCTGTCCCCAGACCTGAAGAAGCTCAGTGATTTTAAGTGTTTTAAGCTAATGATAATGGTTAGTGCTGAGAACAGATGTACCTGGCTGTGGTGTGATCTATTCTATTAGACTGTTAAGCGCTGTGTATTCATATTGACTCAACATTTTATGTCTATTTTCAAGGTGTGATGGCTGCATGGGGTGCAGTCTGGGTTTTTTACCCTCACGTATGATGTATTGTCTGTCTGCGCTTTTGATCCATGGTGACTGCAAGGAGAGATGAAGAACACGTGCATGTTCTGATGCCTTCCCAAGATTTTGTATCTCTATTCCTGCTGTCCACTGGCATGATTATGGGAAGCAATAATGTATACCTGTGTATTCACACCAGACCATACCCAGGAAATGGTTGCACAGATTGGATGTGCATGCAGAGAGTTTGATGACTAAGCTATGTATTACAGAAGTTTCCTCTTCCTGGTGTGAAGGCATTGTGCATGACTGAATTCCCTATAACTGGTGGTTGCACTGATAACATGCCAAGAAGAAGCTGTTTTGCTATTCTTCTCTATCCATAACACAACGGAGTATAAAACCCCTCAGTTGTGCCAATAAATGGTGCTTCACTTCCCTTCAGCACAATGAAGTGAAATTTCCACTGAGAATGATTTTCCTGATAATACTGGAGACTTGCTCTTGCCATTCACAAACATCTGCTATTGCCACCCTCTGGGGACAAGGCACTATTTGGGGCTGTGATCTAGAGGAGGTTTTGTACCTTTAGACCTCACCACAGTCTTCCTACAAATAAGCAAACCCTTCCTACTTATGTGGACCCTGATCTGCTAGTGGGGGTTACAGTTCAGCTCTTGCAGAATAAATGCAACCTTAACTGTTCCACATTATCACTGTGCAACAGGAGATTTGTCTACTGAAAATGAATCCAGCCTCCTTGAACAAATCTCATGCCACCTCTTCCCTGTGAGAATCCAAAAAAGCAGACACAAATGGAAACCCACGTGGGGCTCTGGCAGAGGCACCATCTCCACACTGACTAAATGAATGGAACTTTTAAAGGAAGATCCAACAAGGTTAAAATCCAAAACCATTTAAACAACCATAATCATGGACAGGCCGAGAGATAAGCAAACACAGAACAAGACAAGAGATTTCAAGAGACATTTAAATTACTATCCAAATCTGGAAAGATTAACTGAAGGTGCCAAAGTGCAGCTCTGGACCAGCACACCACCAGTCCAGGTTCTGAACAATACTTTGAGCAGTTCTTGTGCTACAGGGCAGTGCAGTGATGTGCTGCAGTGTAGAAACAAGAGGTTAAAAGGTTAAATTCAGAAGCCTAATTTTCTCTGCTAGTTTGGTCAACTTGACTAAAGCAGAGCCCAAGAAAATGACAGGCACTATAAGCTTAATTCTATAGCTTCATGCCTCTCAATCAAAGAATGACACCAGTATCAAAAATTTAATTTTCATTTCAGAACAAGGAACAGTTATTCAGATGTAGCTGACATACATTCTCTCCAGTCCCTAAACCATGTTCTGGGCTCTTTGTCTCTTTGAAAACAGGAATGAATTCTTATGAAAATGTTACAGGCTAAATATCTAGGACATTGCTTCATAAAGCAGGTAACTTTACTATGAAAAGAAAGAATATAATCTAATTCTGACCTTTGAGGTTCCGCCTATACATGGATTTCTTATTTTTTTCTCTTGTTACCCCATTTTCCTCCCAAGCCCATCTACCACAGAAGTCAATTTGCCCTGCATAGCTCCTCAGAACATGTTCTATAAACATCCTCCCTTTTCCCAAACCCCTCCTTCCCCTGACAGGACTTTATACAGATGTATAGGGAAAAAAGGCCTAGCATCTGACATTTAGTAGGAATCTCAAAGAGAATACACACAAAGTGCATTAAGACTTTCTCTCTGGTACTCGAAAGGAGGTGGATGCTGTTAGCCCACTGCTAGGGGATTGGTCTGTATCTGAAACTGGGATCTCTGCTTCTGCAGCCAGTACAGCCACTTCCCTCTTACATTTTATATTCCAGCTAATAAGGTTCATACTTTTGGTCTGGGAAGAAAACATTTTTGCTGGAAGTCATGATTGTGGAATTGGTTATTCCTCAATAAAAAAAAAACAAAACCAAAACAGCTTAAGTGGCAGTAATCTGGGATCTCACACACTGGGACATGACACTGTATCAGCTATACTTGGATCACATTTTTAAGGCATGTTTCTCAGCTATGATGTTGAGAAATTTCTATGGCTTAGGTTATAAGCGCAAATTGCTGTTGACAGAATTTAAACTGAAGTTCATGATGCCAAATACCATATGAGAGGCTCTAAAATTGCTTCCTTACCTTGTATCACTCCAGTGACCCTACTCACCTGCAGTTTGTCTCTGATATGCACAAGTTACCTGCGTATGTTAAGACAGTGGGTCTTTGCATGAGGCAGCGTGGACTCAGCCAGTGCTTTTTAAACTTCAAGCAATAATAGTGACTAGAAGTATCACCTGGAAACTGCAAAATTCATGACCATAACCTCTCAGGGAAAGAGAATATCCCTGAAGGACCACTCCAGGCAAGGGGCAGCACGGGGGCATTTTTGGTAGACCAGCAACTAAAAGGACACGTGGGGACAGTGGGAGAGGAGCAAGGAGTTGGGGGGTGCTGCTAAATGACAAGAGGCCTCAAGGCAAAATCAAAAGACACACAGAGACACCCTGATACACCTCCCAGCACAGAGCCCCTGCAAGGCAGTGATTTCACCAGCACACACAGGCAAAGGACTGAGTTTCTTCTCACAAGGACTGCAGCTCACAGAGGAGGAGTGAGGAGCACAAGGTGCAACAAGGGCAACAGAAGAGACAGACTACTGTTTTCTACCCCAAAGTCTAACATGAGCGAGAAAACACTCAGCTTCTCTAAACATCATTAGACATGAGTTCTCTCCAGCAGGCAGCGAGGCCAGAGCTCCTCGCACACTGACAGGGCAAGTGGCAAAGCTGGCACTGCAGCCAGCTGAGCCAGAACCTGGTCACAAACAACAAATATGTGCTGTGTGGCAGGTAAGGTGTGCCAAGGCTTGCAAGATACCTGAACATCTGCCTTCTCCCACTTTGGGAAGCAGTTGTGCCAATTACCACACTGATGGCAACCCGGGGCCCAGAACTAAACGAAACCTGACTGACTCCACTGCAGGGAAGGGACCAGGGGCCTGGGGAAGATGGTGTCACACCCACAGTGTAGGACAGGGAGGAGGATGCTGTTCTGTTAAGCAAACAGGAACTGTTTATGTAACCAAAAAGGAAAATCATGAAAATGTCAAAAGCCTATTTTGACATGAGGGGAAAAGGAAAGCATTCATTAATTTCTAATAACAGTCTTTATTCTTGCAACAAACTTTATAAACTGACCAGAGTTCACTTGTAATCTGTTTGCAAACCCAACACTCTGAAGAAACTTCTTACAAGGGAGGAGAAAATCCCAAATTATTAAAAATAATCCTAGGCCACGCTTTCAGTTTTTGGTTTGAATCCAGTACCCGCAAGAGAAACCTTTCAACAGAAGGCACCAAGGAATTCCCACAGAATAGCTACAGGATCAGGACACACATTTCCAGTAATAGCTGGCCTTTCTTTCCCCTCCTCCCAATCTCCTTACTCCCAAAAGATACCAAGAAAACACAAGATTGTTGGGATTTCTATAAGAAGATTTGGCAGGTTTTTCATATTTGTTTAGACTGTAAGATATAATTTGAATTTGGGTCTTGCCTCTCTCTCTCTCTGAGAAGAAGAATGAGTTATTTGTTCTCTGAATAAGTATTTGTTATTAGTGGATCAGACATGGATAAGGTATATTATTACAACCACGTTTGTTAGGTATGATTTCCATTGTTTGCTGCATATCATCTTAGGCTGTCTTTAATTTTGTTATACTTTAGGGGGTTTTTGTTTGGGTTTATGCATTTAGTCACAGTTGGTTGTGTTTTGAACTTTGAAAAAAATTAATACAAAGGAAATTAAAAAAAGAAAAAGAAAATATTTTCAAAATGATGTGGAAATCAAATCTATCCCTGAGTAATTTGATTTGTAGGAAATGGAGAGCAAAGCATTACAAAGCATTACAAACAGAATGCCTTGAAGTGCATCATAATTACTTACATGTGCAAATACATTGTCTAGGTTTAGGAAAATTCAGTTAATAATAGTCATAATAATTCTATGCCCTTACACCAGGTCTTTCATCCAAGCCTCCCCAGGTTTGTGTAAGCAATCATTAACTAATGCCTGGGTACCTGTGAGTACTCTGCTGCCCTTAAGGATGGAGAAATAGGAGCAGAAGCTCTCCAGGGTCAAGGAAAAACTATGATTTGCTCTACAGCTGGGAGACAACTGCAGATGATCGCCTTCTAACTACAGGTGCATCAGAGGTGCAGGAGTTTGTAGCTGGTCTGACATTTTGTGGCTCTCTAAGAATGAAGGAGTGCAACAAATGCACATCTTACACCTTCTGTTCCATGAAGTTTAAAGGTAGAAAATTGACGTAAATCAGATCCATGTTCCATCCTTAGTGGAACACTGGTATATACAAAAACATACCGATGTTTTGTATCAAAGCACGAAGATTAACAAATCTGCCTTGTTTGGAATTGTTTACCAGTGCAAATGGTTTTCAGACTAGGCATCCTTTGTGGAAATCTGGGTTGAATGTGGAAGGAATCTGGAAAAGGGTACCCTATAAAGTTCAGTTGTTATCCAAACTCTCAAACACCAATTTCACGCTTGTAGACTATTCTCACATTGTTCTCTTAAGTTTTAAGAGACCTGAAACTCTTAACAAAAATCTGAGCATGCCATATTACCCAAAAGCTTTTGCACAATTCCAAGCTGTGAAGAAATCCTGGATTTTATACTCTTAGGCTGTTTAATTCCATGCCACTTCCTATGTGCACACCTATGTTGCTCTCTCTCACAACTCATGAGAGGAACCCATGGTTTCTTCAGCCTAGGCCCTTAACACTCCATCCTTATTTTACCAGAATAGATGTTTTCATGTTTCTCTAGATGACCAAAATCCAAGACTGCCAAATATTTCTGCCGTTTTATTTAGCTGTGCAATAATTCTAATGCTTTGAACTAGTACCTGATGAAATAGCAATAAGTTACTGACCCACACAGACACTCTGCCTGTTTGAGGGGTTTGACATTCACACATCTCATTTTCTCTTAGCCTTCATTTCTGTGCTCCCCATAGCTGCAGCAAGAAAGTGTCCCTCCATACATCTTTATTACCTGTTATGCTTTACACTAATAAAAACACTGGATATTATTTATTTGTCTGGCTGAATGACAAAGCCAGGCATCAAAGCATCATTCCAGTGTCACATACTTCAACGCTCTAATCTTTCAGAACTTGTAAAGCAATCTCTTACGGCGCTTTGTGGGCTGTGAGATCACCCTGACAAACTGTGATAATGTTGGCAATCTCCAAATGGGTGTTCATTTGCAATCTTACTACAGAGGAATTGCTATGTTTCCAAATTTGAGGGCTTGACATAATCTGTCTTCACAAAGCTATCAGGGTCTGTCATAAGGCTGTCTGTGACCCAGGGATTTTATGGGGTCAATATCTATCCCCACTGAAACTTCATTGCAAGCAGTAGAATTACTTAGAGGATGACTTTCTCTATCTATTTGCTTTCTTTCTCTTTATTTAAAATACCCCTTCTTTGTATTACATTTTTTTGAAGCGCAGACGGCACTTACTAATAATATCTGAGCCAGGTAGGGGAGACTGCTCCTCCAAATCATGGCCAGTTTCTTACAGTTCATGCCAAACCCTCTGCTCCCCTCATCACACTGAGCGACTGAGAAACAATGCAAATGTCAGGTCAAGCTGCAGAGCTATTGCCATCATCTCTTCCCTTCCGTATGCTCCCAGCACTGGCAGTCTCTGGGCTGCAGTCCACAGGATATCCACAATTATGGCCCAGATTGAGGGAGGGGTAGAGAAACGATGGTACTCTGCCAATTATGCCAGAACCTAAACTTGATCCATTTTAAAACTGAAGCTGGGGACTGTGGGATAGCACTGCGTTTGCTATAATTTGTGTAAGGAAAAGAAAATAGCTAATCATCTCAAAAAAAAAAAAAAAGGAAAAAAGGCAGAGTTAGTGCAGACCTATAATAAATAGCTGTTTTATATTTGCCTCTGAACCTTACATTTAAGAAAAGACAATGCTATTTGGACATAGAAGGAAGATTTTTTTAAATGCCATGAGACTGTTAAGCACCTCAAGAAAAAGCGAGACAGGGAGTGTCAGGCTTCGTTATATTCATGAGGGCCACACAACTGCTAGTGAAGTAATTCTGTTTTGAAATTACTTAGGATTCCTTTAGAAAAGCCGGGAACGCAGAATGGAAATAGAAAACTAAAAAAAGTGCATCCAGTGTTTCAAAATATGCTCCCTGCACGACACCCTTTCCCTGCTATCATCTCCTGAGGCGAATTTCCCAGGCAGTTCCTCACACTTACCAAAAGATGCTCCCCAAATCCTGCTTGGGGGCGGGGGTGAGCAGCTGGAACCTGGCTGGGGTGGGGTCAGGCAGCCCATGCCAGGCAGAGGCACTGGAGCACAAGCTGAGCTTAACTCACTGCCTTGGATACTCTCCTGGACTGATGTTGGGATGTTTTGCTGTGTTTACTATGGTTTTACAAATGAAGTTCTCCTCCTTGGATTATTCCATCTAATCAAAACAGAAGTTGCTAAAGACGCACCGTACTTTTGTTTTATCCCTATTTAAGCTATTTTCTGCATTTCATTCTCTGTGAAAAGGAAAGTCAATGTCACTATCCAATCTTAGGAATAAGGATGTAGCTGCAATGCTACTGGAAAATTTTGGAATCCAAATAAATTCCAACCCTGTATTTTGGCCTGATTTTACAGCAAACTTGCCCCTGCTCTCAAAACACCTACTGCTTTCACCAGGAGCAGCAATTATCCCTCGTGTCTCCTTAATCTTTCAGAAAAGAATGCACAGCCTTGGGAGCCCAAGGTAAATGTTTTAATGTGTTTACTATCTTGCTGCAGTCAGTAGGTTGCATGGATATTAGGAAAAGGTTGCATGAAAAGATAGTACAAAGATCTGCGGCCTTTAAAAGGTTAAGCAGCTTCACCAATACAAACACTGCAGTTGGGACAGTCCTGAACAGAGCAATGCAACTGGTTTGTGCTTTTCCTTCCTGAAAATCCTTTCTCGAGGGTGGATGTTTTTATTTTACAGTAAGTGGAAAACTGTTGACTCGTATACTAGTTATTATTTGACTCCTTTCTACAAAAAACTATTTATAAAGACAAAAAAGTCAAAGCAAAGAGCCCTACCTCTCTGCTAGTGCCACTTCTGAAGGTGTTTGCTAGTCACAGCTGAATTGCAGCAATATTTCTCCTTTTTAATTTCAAAGTTTTTACTACTTTCAACACTGACAACACAATTTTCCGAAAAATAAAGAAAACAGACTGTCACTGGTAGATCAGTCTTTATAGATGGAAAAAACACAGAAACATATTAAATTTACCCTAAACAAGGGGACTTAGAGCATGGCAGCAACTTCTAATGTAATTCATTTGTCTTATAAATTACAGCCCTGGGGATATCCCTGAAAATTAATTAGGTCAGAGAGGGAAGGAAAACAAATTGAAAACTTCTCAAAACTCCACGAAACAGTAAGTTTTAAACACAGCAGTGTCTAAAATCTCACTATAAAGTTCTTCCCTCCTCTTCCCCTATTCTTCTTTCCAGGAGACCAAGATCCTCAGACTGAGAATCATTTTGGCCCACCAAGGCCAAGGAAACCACATACATTCAAATACAGAACATTTCTGAAATTGAAGATTTTGCAAGCAGCTCTGCCTTTCCAAACTGCAGACTCCCTGGAAGAGTTCTGAAATATAATTCAGTAAAGCCATTCACTGTGCTAATGTGGCTTTAAACACAAAGCTACAGTCACAAGATGTGGACATGATACATTATTCACACAACAGAGAAAAGCAAATGGGAGGAAGGCAGAAGAAGACAATAAGAATTTTAGACAAATTTTAATAATGGCCAAATTCATCCTCAAATCAAAACTCTGAAGGTTTGCCTCTTCATTAGTTTTTCTAGAGTTTAGGCAAAAAGGAATTTGCCTATGCACTCTTTCTGTAGAGCCCTGTCCTCCTTTTGTGCAAGTAACAGCACTCAGATTTTTTCACTCTTCTCAACACAGTTCACTGGATTGGAAGTGTTGATACACATATACAAAATCCAAGACATTTTCTGATCCCATTGTAACATAGATCAAATGTTGTACTTCCTGTACATCTTCCAGGGCTGAGGCAAGAATAGAAAGACAACAAAATGCAGGGCTGTAACTGAGTTGATGGTTCTTTATCATCGAAACTTTAACAGACTACATACTGTGGATAACTCCACTGTACAGACTTCACCTGGATCATGTGAGGGCATGAGATGCCATTTCTGCCAGCCCTCATATGTGCTAATGTTAGCAGCAAGGAACAAAAGGTATCAGATAAGGCACAGAGTTTGCTGGTAAAAGTCAACACATCAAAATATATTTTAAAAACTGCATCAGAGAATTTATAATGGATCCGTGCTTTGCATTTTGAGGTGACAGAGTTCTCGATCTGGTAGAAAGTTCCCAAAGCTCAATTTACTACATTGTCAAAATATAGCCTGAGGGGACAATCTGACTTACAGCATCTTTATGACTGGTGATGAAAGAACCTCGCTTGGCTTTTAGATCCCAAGTTTGGCTCAAGATAGTGCAATAGAGAACAGAACATCTTCTATTTTATGCTGGGTGTTCACAGTGTTCCTCTTCAGCACAGAATTAGGTTTTACTCTATAGAATTCTCACACAGCTCGCCGATGGGTTAGAATTCACACTTCAGATTTTGGGGATATTCTTCACACCCTGCATTGTTACTGCTAATAAAGATACAGATTACACTGTCCTCATGTCATTGTAGCATCTGTAATGGAAATCTTTAGAAAATTCAGGGAAAAACTGCATCTTTTACAAGATCACAGCATGTCTTATTCAGCCTTGGAGAGACTTCAGAGGACAGTAACCACATTAATTGGACATTACATGGACAGCCAAGTAAAGCTCAGTTATTGTGCAGATTTTACTGCTCTTTGTCATGTTGCTTCAAAACACATTTCATGTTTTAACCAGTCATATATACATATGAAAGCATTTCACAACACTGGACAATGCTACAGATCCACAGGAAATAATTGTTTCACAAACATGAAGCAATCTGCACAAATATAAATAGTGTGGCCCAAATCTGTTCTAAATTATGCTTGTGCAAACCCATGGAAGTCATCTAGTTCCACTAACAGAACAGAACACATAAGAGCATGTAAAAATATAAAATATGGCTCTACTGTTCAGCTATTCATGGTCCAAACCCTTCCAGCCTGCCATCCCTTATATTCTACTACTTTAACAGCATGGCTTTACAGGAAATATGAAAAATCCTGGGATTTCTAGTTCTCTCCTGCACTGGAGGACACAAGTCCAAGAACATATGGGCTTAAATGTGTCAGCATCCTACATCACTCTTATTTGAAGAATGTTATTAATTTTTGTGGGTGGAGTCCAAAATTGTAATGCCATATTAACGCACAGTGGATGTTCCTGTAATGTGTATGTCACAGGGAGCATATGTGCAGCAGTCCCAGGATAGCATTTCAACTTGATTTCAAGTGATTTTCTGAATTGTAATACCCTCAAAAGATGAAGTACTGATGCTGCTGGCAGGGTATTTCACAACTTTTGTCTTCACAGTTTCATCCAGTCACCTCAATTCTGACCTCTAGGATATCATGCTATTGCAGATCTGGACTCCACACAAAGCTGTTTCAACAAATCTCATTTTGCTCTTTAATGCACAGCGTGTGCCTTCAGGATTGGTATTTTCAATGCTGAACCGAGTTATATAAGTGATGTATGCTACTGCAGGCAAAAAGCAAGACTAATAGCAGAAGAATCTTTGCCATGCTGACTCTAACTGCATTTCAATCCCAGTCTTCTCCAATGAATTAGCCTCTTTACCAAACTCGCAGGTACAGACAGATACTGTGGGAATCAGCCATGTAACCGTTCCAACTGGATACAGTGAGGAAAGTACTGCCAAAGGCTTTTCGGCTGAGACTCAACAGGTGGTTTGGCACCAAGATTTCTACCTGTTTGTGGTTTTCATCTCTGGTTTCAAGACAGAAAATGAGATTATACCTTTCAATGCTGCATCTCAAGCAGGCTGTACGCAGAGCAGGGTTTCATTCCAACCAAATCACTCTCTCTCTCGCGAAGTTGAGGAAAACTGCCAACCACTGCTGCTCTTGACATCAACATGCGATGCAGATGTCAGGAGAGGGGAAAAAAAAGGGAGAGAAGAAAAAAGGAAAATAAAACCGTAAGTTTTACATAAACAAGGAACTGTACTTAATGACTACATCTGAGGAAAACAAAACAAAAAGTACTGGCTTTAGTATAAGGAAACAAATAAAACTTTGGAACAGTTCAATCTAAGAGGTTGTGAGGGTTTTTTTATTTTGTTGGTTTTTGTTTGTTTTTTTGTTGTTTTTTTGAGGGGGGGTTGTTTATTAGAATTTTTGTTTACATTTAGTTCCAGGAGATAAAATGCCTTTACATGATAAACTTAAGGGGATAACATAAAAGAAACAAATCTATCATGGCATCAAAAATAACTACTCCCTTACTCAGAGAAGAGTCTAAGCACCTTTAACAAACACCCTGAAAAGCAGCAGAAGCACTCATAACATATGTTCTTGCCTGCAAATAGCCCAGGGTGCAAGAGGTGGGTTTCATTTTTCAGTTTTTAAAGCCTTCTGCATAGGCCTAACTCTGCCTTTGTTGAAGGTAGTGTTAACACACACTGAATGCAGAAGGAACCGAATGTGGGTAACTGCATACTTCGAAAAATCACACCCAATATGTTCAGCTGATGCCATTGCTTCCCAAGGACAAGTGTAGGCTATGGAATACTACAAATAACAGAGAGCAGGAGTCTAAAGCAGGCTTCCCAGAACCAAGAAAGAATATTTCAATACTTTTTTCACAGATAATTTGGGATGTGCATCTTCAAAATAGTTGTCAAGAGTAGGTAAAGACTGTCAGGAGATGCTTACTGTGACAGAAGTCTCAGTGCCTTTTCATAAAATAAGAGTTCTTCCAAGCAACTCTCAACAACCATTAAGAGAACAGTCAGTGAACCTTTGCTTTTTGGATTAATGTAAGAAAATGAAAGTCAGTACTTCTCCACAGACACAGATGTAAGGAGAATAACTTCAATACATCAGCATTTGAGTCATCAAAATGGGCCCACATGCGCCAATGCACAGAAAAGTGGAATCCTAATGACCAGCAAGAACTTTGCTTTGCCCCAATAAAACCATTTCAGGAAGTTGTATACACTAATTTGTCATGGAAGATGATAATCTCATAATTAAACTGTATTAAATAAACTATACTAAGAAAGACTGAGCTGAAGAGAAAATGGAACTATCTTATCATGGTGATATAATCACTTGAGGGAAAGAGCCCCAAAATGGTCTATTCCTGAGTTGGAAGAATCAGTCAAGTAGGTATTTTTTCCTCAAAAAAGAAGGTCTTTCCACAAAAACACATCTCTCTGATAACCAAAACAGAATTTTTTCTTCAACTACCTGGAAAAAGGAGGGGGAAAAAAGAATAAAGCGTCTTTCAGAACCAGCAGTTGGCAAATATTTATCTGACTTTTCTTGGATAAAACAGTTAGTCCCCAAGAAAATTTTCATTTCAAGAAAAAGAGTTTCCATGGAAAACTCATTCTGATGGAAAAACGCCTGGCCATGGCTAGAAAAGGATAAGACCACTGGCCTCAGCCAGGGGAAGGTGAAGGCCAAGGCCAGTGGACTGGGTGTGCCACAGTCCTCTTGCAGAATCACAGGCAGAGCAAATCTGTTTGCTGTGATGTTCGTTCTGCTCCAGCTTTTCTGCCCACATAGACCCTCCCCTCTCCAGGGCAGGAACTGTCTCTCACTGTTTGCTGTGCACAGCCCACTGCAACATGTGTGTTTGATGACTTCCAGCACTACAGTAGCAACAATGTCTTCTCCTCCTACAGCAGCTACTCCCCAATATCAAGATGAGGAGAGAAACGTGACCTATGGCTGCAACACACTGCTAATCAAACACTATTGTATAGCATGGGGGTGTGGGGGGATGCCTTTTCACCACAGAGCTAATCAGAGTTTATACACACAAAATCAGTAAACTATACAGTTCAGTCTTGTGATCTGTTTTCCAAGCTGCCAGAAATAAGGCAGGAAAGAGGGGTGGGGAAGGGGGGTAGGGGGGAAGCATCTCCTGTGTTCATAATGAAAGAAGAGAGATGACTGGACTAAGAGCTGATGAGGTTACAAGGCAACAGCAGTGCCATGAGTTGTTTGGGCTTAAAGCCAGATGTCTTGTATTTCCTTTGATTGTTTCTAAATAATTAATGGTATTAATTTAATCATGTGACCCACCCACCCCCCTTTTAGTATTTGGCTCTGTGTACTAACACTAAATATAAAGGAGGAAAACGGTACTGTCTATGGCATGCTGAATATTGATGCTGTGTGGTTGGACTACAGCAACAGCTGATCCTCATATCCCTAAGATTCCATATCCCACAGCACTCACACAGTGTTTGCAGGGAGGAGATGGAGTAGTATCCTTCATACTCCATCCATAAACCAACTCAACTATGGCATATGGACACTGCGTGTTTGAAGTAGTAAAAGAGAGGGTACATCGCTCCCTCTCCGCCCACACGAAGATGAACCTGCCACTACTATTTCACGTAACATTTTCTGGCAAGCTCCCAGTTTTCAGTCATGCTGGTTTGCTTGAAAGAAACACTCAGAGGAGACTCTGCTTGTCTTGCTGTTTGAACAAACAAAATAATCACGCATCTTGAGTTAATGGCCCAAAGCTTAATGAAGATCATAGAAAAGAGGCTGCCTGTGATGGGAGCAGTCCCTTCTGACTTAGCCACATAAGCCACTGCTGTTGGCAAAAGGAAATGGATTATGAGGATAATAAGTAACCCTGAGCTCTGGTCTAGACAAACCTTTGCTTGGTACAGTAGCAGTAAGTGCACAAAGAGAGCAGCAACAAGCAGCAGTAAAAATTTCACTTCTCCACAGTTTTCTACCCCAGGGCACTGGCAGCATCAGCAGGAGGACCCATGTTTCTTTCTCATGGGAATGTTGGGCTGGAATCTATCAGCAGAATTCCTGAACAAAGACTAGTGGAGGCAGATCCTTATATACATGAATCTATGATATGTACCCAGGTAAAATGTCTCCCACCCTCCTGTATAATGCAGCCTACTTTCAGCTCCCCAAGTCAAGTCTCCAGTCCCACCCATATTATCTACCTTTATTTTCCTACCACATTCCCACTTATCTTGAATCCCGTGGTACCTACCATAGAATTAGGATCATAGAATCGTCTGAGTTGGAAGGGACCTTCAAAGGCCATCTAGTCCAACCTTCCTGCAATGAGCAGGGACCTCCCTCTTCAACCAGATCAGCTTGCTCAGAGCTCTGTCCAACCTGACCTTGAATACTTCCAGGGATGGGGCACCCACCACCTTTCTCAGCAACCTGTTTCAGTGCTTTATTCACCACCAGACAGTATTAAATGGGGCAGCTGGGAGATAATGGAGAAAGAAATCTGACAGCTCGGAGCAGAACCTTGTTTTGTTCAGAAATGCCCCAGACTCCCAGAGGGAAGGACAAAGTGATATAAGGTCCTCACAGATGTCAAAAGAAGTTTCCAGAAGTGTGTATAAAGCTAACCTCATGAAGGCATACCTGTGGGGAGTCAGAGAGGGCTTGGTCAAGTCTCATTTCTCAGATTTTATCCATGGCTCCCTAGCTGGATGTCATTTCTGCATTTAAACTATTAGATCAAGATTGGCAGTGGTGCATTGTACAGTGACAATCCTTCAGTCAAGGGAAGTGAAACCTGAAGAATTCTCCACTGTAGTCTGATCCTAATCTTCAATGACTTGACCCTGAGATTAGCTCATCTGGTTTGAGCATAGTGCTAATAATACCAAGATTGTGGCTTTAATCCCTGTATGGACCATTCACTTAAGAGTTGGATTCGATGATCCTTGCGGGCCCCTCCAAACTCAGAATATTCTGTAACTTCTGTAACTTCTGACTTGGCAATCCTAAGGCATATTCCTTCCCCACACACCCACTACAGGTTCATAGGAAGAAGTCTGTCTCATTACATGAAGACCATATGAGAAGTACACCTGAGCCCTTCAGCTGGGACTGGAACAGCATCAAAACCAGCATTGGCCCTGCACACTGCAGAGAAATCACCTGGAGGGAGCATCATCACTGCCAAATAACAGCACAAGGCACTGCAGACAGGGTGGCAGAGTGCCCTGGGTGCCAGAGCTCAGGCTGTGGAGCTCTGCTGCAGGAAAGGAGCAGGATGAATACCACACTGGCTGTGCTGGGAAGAAAACATCTCACCCTCTCCTATAGTGCTTCTCTAACATGGTTATAAGGCTGAATAAAATTATGGGTTTATTGCTCATGGACACATGTAAATGGAGAAAATACTAAATCATATCAGCTAAAGCAAGATGAGGAAGGGTAACATCCAGCCTAACTTCAAGTGACTCCTTCAGTTCCTACCAGTTCCCTACAGCAGTGGCAAGACTCACACAAGCAAAATGAACATCAAGAATACCTGATGCCACAGTCCTCCTCCTTGGAAGTCATTCATCGAAAATGGGCTCTGCAACTTTGAACTGGAACAAGAGGAAACTGCTTCTAGACAGGAATGATCACAGAAATGGCTACACTGTTTGAAAGGTAGAAACACTGAAAATGGACAAAACCACAGCTGAACAGTCACAGCACTTTATGAGCAGCCCCTGTACCTAACTGCTTGGTTTTCAGGATTTTGGGAGGTCATGGTAGAGTGAGAATACAGCCTTTATCCTGTGCTGACAAGGATCTCTGAAGGTGTCTACATGTCAGCCTTGGCTGAGAACGCATCCTTTGCTCCTTCTTCTGCATTATTTCCCTTTAATGATAGCTTTGCAGTGAATCCCATTTGTGAGTTCCTCAAATAAATGCAAATTTTATCTTGTAAGCAATACCCTCCAAAATATAACTACCAGTGAAAATAAAAATCTGAAGAGCTAAAAGGCACTGGGTCTTCCCTAGTGCCCCCATCTCCCCTGTGCACTGGACTGCTTGCTATTATTATATATGGAGTACCAGGCAGGGTACTTGCTATTATAAATATGTACTGTATTGAAATATATAGCCCAAGTCCCCAGGGCCCAACATTCTAATTAGAACTACAGTTGTGCAAATAACTGATTTATTTGGCTAGCTGACCAAACTGAGAACATGGAAAGGAAAAAAAAAACCAAACAAAAATCACTTATGTGTTTAATGAAATGGGTTTGTTTTTTTGTTTGTGTTCAATATATTTCGATTAAAATTGACTAGGTTTCAAAACAAAACCAGAAACCTTGTTTAGAAACATCTAAACAAAATCTCCTGGCTTTGCAAAACTTTTAATTTTCTTTCAAGTTTATAAGTTTATTATTTTTTTTTTTTGGATAATGTTGGCTAACCCATATCTGAGGTGAGCAGCTTTCAGCAAATAAAAAATTTAACTCAACAGTTTTACCCAGATTTAAATCTAAGCTGGTTGAATTGTGAGTCAACCAGCTCTTGACTTAATGAAAGAACAGGGAAGCAGGGGATCTGCATTCCCTTCTTGATTCAGCCCGTCTTTGCACCCAAGGTGAGTTATTATTTAATTTCTTTGTGGTTGTCTCTCTGTCCACAGTTTGTCTCTGCAGTCTCTGAGCTCGTTGGGGCTCCAGGCACCTCCTATAGTGGGTCTGCACAGCACCTAAACAACAGACTGCTCTTCTCAACTGGGGCCTATATGATTTACTAAAATATAAATAACTCCTTAACTGCCATCAAATCTCTTTTTAATGCCAATAGTTTCACTCGCATATATTTAGCAGCCCACCATGGGAACATCAGCTTCTTTTTTAATTAATTACTTATTAATAGATGTAAAATATGAACGGACAGCAAGCCTAGATTTTTCCTGCTTCATCAATTTCAGCACTCAAAGAAAGCATCTCGTTTACAGCTACCAGGAGCCAACAGGGACATGTAATGAATGAAGCCTGAAACCCAAGCTCCCCTCAGCACTTTTGTACCCCCATTATTTGGGGACAAATCCTCTCCTCCCTCCAGGGAAGGAAGACTAGCTGGATTGAAAGAGCTGGAAGAAGTGGAAAGCTTCACAGGCAACCGTCAAATCCCCTCTGCAGGGCTTTAGGCACACAATTGTCACCAGCAGGAATGGGAAATGCAAGTTCACTGTATGCAGAGAGGTGGAACCAGCCTGTGGGACTGCAGGGAAGAAGTCTGCCTGCCTCTCTTTTGAGGGCCCCATGCACCTCACAAGGCCAGCCTACCTCGCTGAAGGACAACTGGAGCTTGTTGGAAAATAAACCCCATGGAAAGAAAAAGGACTGCAACACTATGAACTCTTCAACTTCCATGTAGAGCACCCGGGGCTGGGGGTGGGGAGGTTTCTCAGAGCGTACATGGCTGTCACTGACAATAAAGTCAGTCACGTTTTTAAAACACTGGGGACAGAATTCAAATGTGCCCCATTATGCCTTGAGATGAACTCCCTGGGTACAAAGGGTGCGTGGGTTACGCTCAGCTCCTGTGCTACTCTGCTGAGACTGTGAAAGGCAGTGCCAAGTGCACACTGAGAAGGAAGGAACACACAAGGTGGTAATTCCTGCCATGGGGGCCTGGTCATGGGTGCCCCCAGTGTTCTGGAGTCCCTGGCAACTTTAACCTGATGCTCGTTTTCTCCATCCCTGGGTGTGCTGCTCAGCTCTAGGAGACCCCAGTGCCATTTCCCAGTCCCAAGGCTGTACCTCAGCCTTGCTCCTGCCAGGGGCTGGGAGAGGGAACAGCCTGAGCCCAACTGTGCCCCCACACGATGCTAAAGCAGCAATTATTATAATTAAAAATAAATCATCCTCCCTCCCTGTCAGTTGACTGTACTTATTGGCCATTGCTGCCATCTAGCCAGTGCATCTCCAGCATTCACAGAAGCCTTGAGCCTGTTTATTTTCTCACTGCTGCTCGGCCTGAAGCGGGGATAAATGCAGCCCTTGTTACTCACTGCCTCTGCAGAGACATTTGTAAACTTTCACAGGGTTTTTCCCTTTTTTCCAACAGGTGACAAAATACTCTATAACTGCAGGTGCTCTGGGACACAAACAGGAAAATGTAGATCAGATGCAGCTGTAGTTGGAGTAAGGGAAAAATCAAGATAAAGGCAGCAGATGAGAGAGTGCTAAAACAAGCAAAGAAATGATTGAGAAATGGTAGTTAGCTATTTTTGTTGCCAACTTACTCTTGCAAGGTAGGTCTAACACAATAATTTTGTCTATTTTGTTATCATGCCAAATTTTTGCAGGTGCTACCAGGGGAAGTTTGTTGGGAAAAAAAGGTTTTTGAACATTATTGGAAAAGGATGAAGAAGCTGTCAGCTCAGGTTAGCACTGAAGGATGTGCTAGGTCACAGCTGAGGAGCACTGGCTGGTGTTACTGGACTTGCAAAGTAGGAATGATAAGGAAACCATTTCAGAGAGCTTCTGAGTTCAGATTTGTCTAAGACTTTGGTTCCAAAATTCAGTCAGGGAAATGCTCATAATGGGGGGCTTACTCCCCTTCATCTCCTTTTGGTATATATGGCATAAAACAGGTTGAAAAAAAATAATATTCTAAGGAGACTTAGAAACTGAAAGATTCAGACAAGAGTTTCATGGCCTGATTTCTGTCCACAATTCAGCTCTAAAAAGCCAGTGCAAACTTCCAGACACTGTGGCCTTTCGCTTTTCTAGACAACCTGGTTTCAGAGCTATATCCAGCAACATTAAAAGCAAGAGGTGAAACACAATGGATAAAAAGAAAATAAATGTGGCTGTATCATAAAATACAGTGATTGCTCTGTAGCCATAATGCTCCAACCAAACAAAAGGGGGAAGGAGGATATCAATAAACATCTGTAAATTCAAATTTATTTTACTGTACTTCCCATTCCACCAGAGAAACGAATAAAATGTTGCATTTTGCTTCCCTGGTTTTCTTAACTCTGAAAAGGGAAGTTTCATGGATAATCCAGGGTAATATTCAGCTGTGAATCCAATTTATGCAGTGGGATAGGATTAAAAAAGGAACAGAAGGTCTGGATTCTGAACCTGCTGTAACAGTTTTGATTTGAATAGAACCCAAGTCTTGAAATGGCTTGTTTTCCACTTCTGGTTTGGAGTTGGTTGAAATACTGCCACAGTAGCGCTTCCTGTAATATTTTAGTCCAAGATCCTCATTATTTGGAACTGAACTCTAAAGATTTTGGCACTATGAAATCCAAACAAAACTCTGTTCCTGACTCAACTGGCCCAGAAGTCAACCCAAGCTTAATCTGGTTCTGGGTCCAAATCCAGCTTCAGCCCACTTCCATTGTTGTATACATAACACCATAATACCACCTCTAGCCTCAGGATTTATGATGCCTCCTCACAGGATGCATATTTGTGTGTAAATACATAAATCACATCAGATAAACAAAGCAGACGTGCCAGAAAACAGGAGGGGAGGGAAGAGGAGAGATACCTACCAAGCAGTTTGTCTCTAAAGTGTTGCCAGTTGTGAGAGGACTCGTCGTGCTAATATCCCCTCA
This sequence comes from Drymodes brunneopygia, assembly GCA_013400955.1. Classification (NCBI taxonomy): domain Eukaryota; kingdom Metazoa; phylum Chordata; class Aves; order Passeriformes; family Petroicidae; genus Drymodes; species Drymodes brunneopygia. The sequence goes on from VZTZ01033647.1 coordinate 141,684, forward strand.
TTCAGACTCTCGCAGACACGCTAAGAGCGTGACGGCTGGCAGGCAGTGCATTTAAGTGCTGTTACTGAGGCCCCCAAATATTGACAGAGTGCCAGACTCTGAGAAACTATTGATGTATGCAGCCGGCCGCTGCTCCAGACACCTCTCAGACAGAGTCTTTAAATGTCACAGATTAATGAATTTTCATGAAACGGAGAATGAGAGAAAGAATTAAAAAAAAAAAAATTATATCCCATAGCACCAACATGAAAGCATCTTTTATCCCTACACAAAATTCTGCCCTCAAGCCTCAAGATTCCTAATAGATTATAACAGATTGTAAGTCGGCATGAGATACGGGATGGAGGAGGTTAGACCCTCTGGATCATGCAGAGCATCCTCAAACAAAGCCAATTTGTGAGATGATCATTTACAAAAAAACAGTGAGAGTCAAGGACCACTCAGACTTCTGTTTCATTTTAACCTAAACCACAAGTTACAAAGCTTAAGGGGGAGAGGTGGTTAAATATTTTTTTTTATCTGACATACACATGGTGCCAAACTGCAAAATTCAGCTATTGACTTTGAACAACCCTAACTTTAGAGACATTGAGATAGACAGATGTACTTGGATCCTCTCTTAGTATTTGATCTTGTGCTTGATCTTACTCAAGAAATTGCCGAAGTTATGATAGAACATTTTTATGCCATCAGATAACCAAGTATGCTGATTATTTCTCTTTTTTCATTTATATCAGGAACTCAAATATGTATGCAAGAACTTCAAATATCATTAAAATGTAATAATGCAAAATGCAGTTGGAGTGTAAATGACAAATCTATGCATAACACATCGCTTAAAGAGGAAGGAAGTGAAGGGATGATGCAGATGATGTATGCAGAGGTAAAAATGGGTCATTTATACCCAACCATGTTAAAAATGCAGTTCAGTGAGTCCCTCTGCACAGAGCTGCTTGTAGGTGGGACTCCATGAGCCATTTTCTCCCTCTTTCCCACGGTTATGGATTCCCGCAAGGCTCTGCTGCCCACACAGCCCCTGGGCTGTCCCACAGGATTTGTCTTCAGTGCAATGACCAGTGGGGTGAGCAGCAACACACCCAGCTCCTCGCTGGCTGCCTCCCTCCCCCTCAGAAGCACAGCTGTCTGACACCAGTGACTGGGAAGTGGGAGCTGGTGCCACCAAAACAGCCAGCCCTGCTGCAGGAAAACCCAGGGAATCTGACAGCACCCTGACAAGCAAAGGGAGTGCTCTAAGAAAAGCCAAGCAGAAAGACCTTGTGGTTTCCCACTTTGTTGGAACAAGTCAAGAGCAGGACCATGAAGATGCTCAGAGGGCTGGAGCACTTCTGTGATGGCAGACTGAGAGAGCAGGGATTGTTCAGCCCGGAGAAGAGGAAGCTCTGTGGAGACCTCAGAGCAGCCTTCTGGTACCTAAATGGGGCTGACAAAAAAGATGGTGAGGGACTTTTTACAAGGGCATAAAATGATAGGTCAAAGGGTAATGGCCTTAAATTGAGAGAGTGTAGACTTAAATTGGATATAAGGAAGAATTCTCTGTGATGAGTCTGGTAAGGCACTGGCACAGACTGCCCAGAGATGATGTGGATGGGGCTTTGTGCAGCCTGGTCCATTAGACGGTGTCCCTGCCCATGGCAGAAGGGCTGGAATTACGTGATCTAAAGATCCCTTCAAACCCAAACCATTCTATGATTCTATGATTATTGTTGCAGAAAGTCAATATTCTTCAGTGAAAACTGTTCTCCTAAGTTCCCTCTCTCTCTGGCCACACAAGGCTTTGCTCTCCACAGCATCTACAAAATCTTACCATAAGAACAGGACTAACACGGGCAGTGTTCAAGAGGTGCTTGTTTCCACATCATCTTACCAGTCAGATCATTTTAAAAAATCTTTTTTTTTTCCAAAACACAAAGCTACCTTTCTATGTGTGAAGTTAAGTGGAAACAACTGCAAAGACTCTAATGGCAATCTCCAGCTCCCCATGACAGAGGAGTCTTTGGTTTTCCAAAGCCAATACACTTCTGTAGGTTGGCATGTCTGGCAATTAACTGTATCAGGGACCATGACAGACACTTGTGTTATCATTTGTGTGACTCTTGTCACCACCCAAAGCATGTCCTCCCCCCCACCACAGATCCCATGACCACCAGAGTTGCAGCAGGGTCTCCAACACCATTATTATTATCCATTATCCATTTTCCATTACCTGCAGCTCTACAAATGACCTGGATGAAGCAGCAAGTAGCCATCCTTTGCCAACAGCCAGAGAGAAGACAGAGCACGTGTGAGTAGGAGGGGACGACACAAATGATTTACTAAGTACAGGAGAAGGCAAAATGTCAAAACATTTCTATTCTGAGAGCAATTTCTATACAAACAAAACAAAGGAAAATCAATATAGATTTTCACACAGAGAAATATCTTACACATCATTGCAAACTTACTTTAAAAAACTTGGTACTTTTTCTTCAGGACTTTTAAAGAGCCTGTCTAATGTTACTGCCTATCCTGGCCTGTTATTCCTCCTCCTACTAATAGCCTTTTTCCATTCTCCTTTCTTCCCCTCTCTTTTTAAAAAATAATAACTGAGGAGCTATCACAAAACACTGACCCAGCATTTCACTCAGTCCAGTACCACATCTTCAGCAAATGCCAGCACTGATTAAACTGAAGGAAGATGTAAAAAATCTCAGCATTTCCCTTTTACAAAAGCCTTCATATACCTCAGCAGAGATCAGCTTCAGTCTGAAGACTGAAGTTGAGCATTGGTTGGGATGATCCCTGAAGCACACAGACAGGCCCAAGCTATGAAGTTGCTGTGAACCAATGCAACAGCCTGTGGCCCTGTCTTCTTTTGCAAACATTAGAATACCTAATAAGCCTTTTCCCTGTTCCCTTTGCATGCCAACATATGAACAGCTGTTCCAGTTCCATAAACCCTGCACCACCTCGAAGACTGGGAGCAGAGGTGGGCAAAAATTTAGAAGAACTGAAAGTATTAATGATTGCACAAAATTTATCATAGAATATAAATGCATAGAAAATAGCAGTTACAAAGAATATAACATGCACAAAAAATAGCAGTTGCAAAGTAGTGAATAAGAACAAATGTGTTAGAGAAGTAAAATTATTGGGTCTTAAGGGGACCTTGGAAGTTCCTAAGTTCTACCTCCCTCACCAGGTTTAGGATAGTACCACAGGCCATCTTCCTTTGTCTCATCTTGTCTCTTTGACTGTCACCATAAACTTTCCATCAATTAGCTAATTTCTGGCAGGAATTTCTGACTGTCCGTCTTCTGCCTTTTTCTTTCCTTTCCTCCGTGTGCATGCCTGTGCATACATCACAGATCACAACCAGCTTACACCCCCCTCCTTATTAAAAGTCCCACCTCTTCTGCTGACTTACTGCACTCTTAATCAAAAGGGCAGGAGGAAACCGCCAGGATTCATTCTTCCCCCTCTCTCCTCCTCTCTCCCTCCCTTTCTTCAAATGGCACAAATGTCAAACTTTCTAAAAGGATGTTTGGCATAGCTGAGTTCAGTCGTGTAACGTACAAAGTCGGTATGATCAAAAGGTTGCAGGGCTGCCCACTGCTAAAGCAGAGAGGGAAAAAAGGAAATGGGGATCTTTTCTAAAGTGTGAAAGAATGCATGAGACAACTGTTGCCACTGGAAACACCGTGTCTATTAGCAGCGGCGGTGGGTCTGAAACACCAAAACTCAGGTCCAGAGTCCAGATTCTCTGAAAAACAGGGTTGTTCTGATCCAATTTTCCACCCGTGAAGAAACAAGGATAGATGCAGCTATGGAACTGAAGACTTTTTTCCTATGTGCTTTACATCATTCTATGGAAAATAACTGAATCTAGGTGGAAATAACAGCAGCTAGTTTTGTAGTCAAAGTTGCTGAAACTAATCAGATGGAACACAGATTCACGTATCAAAAATACATTGTCTCTCTGGTATTTTTTGTACTGCTACCTTTCACCACAGTATTTTCATTCTTATTCTATCCACTGCTGAAAAGGAGAGCAAATTATTCCTCCCTTATACATATCTAAGATTGTTATGATTTCGTAAGGCAACTGGTTTGCAATTGTAGAGGACTTCACAATTGCCCGCTCGCATCTTCTTCTACATTTCTGATGCAACTCCTCTGGTTTTATTCATCTATTTATTTGCTCCACTTTGCTGAGCCCTTGTGAAAATGTTTGTGTCTCCTTACCCAACACTAACATTAGAGAACAGTCCAGTTATGCCACCGGCTCCTGCAAAACGTCTGCACCCCAGTGGCATGAAAATTGGTGGTCAGAATACTCAGCATGAAGAATCTCTCCACGAGCACAGACGGAGTTTTCTTGCCAGAAGATAACCCCAAAAATGTAGATGAGAAAAGCTCATCGTCAATATCCATTTAATAGAAAAATCTTAATTATAGATAGCTTTCAGTCCCAGAACAGTAGACAGGAACTTGAGATTAATTCCCCCTATGACAAAGTATGTGAACAATAACCAGAATTTGTAATCAATACCCAGAGGAGAGAGCATCCAAATTGTAATGGGGATTTGGGATTCAATCCCAGAGGGTGTAATATATGATTTGGAACAGGTAGACTGGGATTAATTTTTGATTATGAAATATTTGAACAGCAATTTTCAACTTTTAATGAAGAGAGGATGTGGACACCACAATTAATATAATTTCTAAGTCTCTCCATCATATTTCAGGAGACAGATGATAGATCACAAACAGCTGTTCGGGTCATACACAAGTTAATGTGGGAGTGCCACCTAAAGGAAAGTGCACTAGGATGAGACTCTGGAGAAAGACAGGCAAAGACCAGGGTTGCACTTTCCCCATTTCTAATAAAACTCGCTTATTGCAAAGTCTGCATTAGAAGTAATTATTCCATGTTTGCTGACTTTACATGGATAATTATAAGTCAGAAAACATCAGTATGGGAACATGGCTTTTCTCTTACACAGGGAAGAAATATAAAGGTGTTCACAGGAGAAATAATTCTCACTCTGAAGGAAAATTTCAAAATAGGAGTGTACAAGATACAATATATAGAACCTCACTGTGTCCTGGGGGGAGAATACAACCCAAATTTCTGAAGTTCCTTAGAATATAATAAAGCAGCTAATTGTTTGCCTAGAATGAAGATAACGAGTGAGCTGTGAATCTTACCCTTTTCTGTTAGTTTCCACAAAATAATTTTCTTTATGTTTTCCTCACACACCAATGAGTAATTTTAATGATTATGAGCTGCATCTGTAGCCATGTAAGAAAAGACAAATTTTGTCTATCTGCATATCTGTCCATTTATGAATGACTCTAACGAAGTGATTTTTCAGGCCACAGGTGTATTGTCACAGGGGTAAGAAAACTTCGCCTCCATGTCCAGCATTCAGTACTGCTCAGTTGAAAGGAAAGTGTCTAGAAGGAAAACATCTTGCCCTGAAACAACTGATGGTAGTTCCTTCAGAAGCAGGAATAAAGATGACTTGAACCAAAATCCTGTTTCAGCTCGACACACACTTTATTCCTAATTTATCTTTTCAACCTTGTAAAGTATTTTAAAAGATGCTCTGAATTTCTGAAATGGAAGATTTACCTCTTCCATTTTATGCCTGCTGTGGTAAATTTTTGGGTCTTTCACTGAAAAGAGATGAAACAACTGGGGTTCCCTGTGGTGCCACTCTTCCTCTTTCCTCTTAAGCCCTCAGACCCACATCTACCCAAGGATCATTTCTTAAGTCTCCAAAATTATACATAAGTATGCTGTCTCTGCCAGACCCTATTAATCATAAACTTCTTCTCATTTCATTTCAGTATTAAAGTCATCTTGTTCAAATCTCTAATTTTCCACACTGACAGAGAGGTTCTCTATACATCATTCAGTTCTATTTCCTAGATACGTTCAGAATTACAAAATTCATTCAAGCCCATCTGATCTCTTCTCACTAAACCTTCTGCCTTGCACTGACTGACAGAGAAGAATTAGCCTTCCTCCTGTCAGGTATACATCTTTTCCCCACAAAAGTATGTGAAAACATCCAAATATAGCCAATGACTCAGCTTGCCCTTGTACTTGTGTCTTTGTTCTACAGAGCAGTCATTTTATGGAGCAGCAAGTCCCAGTGACACCGTATCAGACAGAGACTACTAATATTTCTAAAATAAAACCAGCTGTAGCTGCATGGCAGGGTACCACACACTGAAAGCAGCAATAGGGATGAAGTGGTAACATCAGCACCCCTCATTCCAGTGGAAGCAGGAAATCTCACAGTGAAGTCATGCTACAGAGTGACACTGCTGAGCCTAATACATCACAGGTCATTTTAAGTCGTTAAAAAGTAAAATTTGCCAACCACAATTTTCCTCAGTGATCCTATCTAATATTAAACCCAGGTGCAGATCTTAGGGTTGGGAAGAATATGCATGTTAGATATTTTCTGCTTCTTCCCTGCTGCAGCAATGTCTTCTATCTCATTTCTAACCCAGTGCCACAGCTTCTCTCCAGTTTTACAAAGACGCTGCAACACTATGCCAGCAAAACAAATGATGGTCTTGCTCTACAGCAAATAGGAGATGGGACTAGAAGAGCACTCAATCCTCTCTCTGTGGTTTTTTGTTTGGGTTTTTTTTGTTGTTGTTGAGACATTCAGCAGAAACGATTAAGCCTTCCCCAGATGATTATCTGCAACAGTAAGTTTGGTGCTTCAGAGCTGAGACCTGCCCCAGTTCTCTCCTAGGGCCAGGTATCCTTGCTCTGAGAGACTCTGGTTCCCAACCGCAAGTTGGAACCCACAGCACGACTGGGGACCTGCAGAGCCCCCCATTCACACATCACACACAGGCTAGAGCAGCCCTTCTGGAGAGTTAATCAAAGCAGCTGTGGCAGGAGACTAAGAGTCAGATGGGCTCCATCAGGACACGGTGTTAGATTAGTCACCTCACCAATTCCTGCCTCAGTATCCCCAAGTGTGAATTAGTTTTTGGCACCTACAAGTTAAGAGGGCGGCAGCTTCAGAAGAACTGTATGTTAGACAGACAGATCGATATTTCATTTTAAAGCAGTTTCTATTCTACTGTACTTTTGCTGATTTGAAAGAAAACAGACTGTTGCAGTATTTTTTGACAAAAAAACCTGTAGAAGAAATCATTACAGTCTTTTACAACCAGAATCTGGAAGGGTGTCCCATTGTAATATTTTCAAAGAGAAGTTGTGCATGCAGTATGTATGTGCATATGGTGTTTATGAATTGTTTTTTAACTTTAGATATTTTATTCATTTTTCCACATGGTACAAGTAGAACACACATCTTTGTTGGACAGACACCAACACAGTAACATAGCTTTAGATTTCAGGCACTCAAAACTCAGTGGGACAATAGGCTACTCTATCTTCATGCCAGGACATCATGTCCTGAAATTAAGATGCATGCCACCAAGCAGTTCATATCTCACTGTAAGATACTCAGCCCTCAATACATTCAGTTATACTAAATGAAGGAAACTGTAACCACTTCCAGTTATTTCATACAGAGATAAGGACCATGAGAACTTTGTGTCTTGGCATACAACATCCTATTTTGATTTCACTGTACTGTGGGATCTGCTGTTATCCACAGTTTGTGGACTTCGTTTTTTTTTCTTACTTGGAGCATTCACACAGCCAGCATAGTAACTTCAGTCATAACAAGTTTCAGAAGTCCCTAAAGCAAAGGGAAAGGGGTAAGGAATGGCACAAAAAGACCTGGCTAGATCTTCTCAGGACAGCAGCAGAAAGAGCACAGATGCTACTGATACCTGCATCCCTATCCCCAGAGCCAGCAATGTGGAGTTCAAAATTCACTTTTGTCTGCAATGTGTGCATATGCGTAAGCTGCTCATTGCAGACTCATGGAGAACACTAAAAGCAAATTCTCCAGGATAACTGCCTATCCAGACCCACTAGTGCTCAAAGTCAGATGAAGTGCAAGTGTGAACAGCTTACCTCCAGACCAGAAATTGTGCCCTGTTATTGCAGACTGCCATGTCTGATAACTATATAAACCTTGTTTATTTAATTTCACAGCTCCTGTTTCCCTTAACTGTACTATGGTCTCAGGAATCACAAGATGGTGGCATTTAAGAAGTAGAGACAATGATTTAATTGCTCTTCCAGGAAAAAGCAAGGTTCAAAAGCAAAATGAAGTTTCCTTTATAAAGAATGGAAATACTAATATTATAACTGAATGCTTTTTATAATTTAACACTGTAAACCATCATTCTGTTAAATGAAATGTAAGAAGGGACAAACCAGCTCAGAGAAAATACATAAATAATAATTCTGTTCCCACTGGTAAATTAACACCTATCTGGTACCCCAAGGTCTTGAAAACACTGAGTACAAAAAGTAGTTCTTTCCTGCTATCTGGAAAAAAGATGAGGATAAGGGAAATTAAACATTTACATGAACTTGAGATACATTGGTTTTCAGACAGACAAACCAAAATGCCTACGCTGGGTATCTGTGGCACACAAAACTAATGATTCTTATCCATTGTCCTACTGAAAGCTTTTTCTAATGCCTGGCTTAAATTTGAGGTTTCTTGACAAGCTCTAATGAATGGTTAACCTTGCTTTCCTGATAAAAAGCAAATTCTCCCTGACTTCACTCTTTTCTTGAAACAAGTCCATATGGATGAAATACACTAACTTCTGTCAACGCGACTGCTGCCTGCACATTATTTAAATGTTAAAATAAAAAAAAAAAAGGGGGGAATATTTTTTTCCACTCAGGGGCAGCAGGTCCCACCACAGGGAAGGTCAGCCCTGTTTTCCCAGGCATAGACCTGGGGCAGTGCCAAGCCCTCTCCCCCTCACCCATCCCTCTCCTGCTCCCCGGGGCTGCAAGCGGCAATTCCAGCGAGGCGGGGAATAAACAGGAGATGTGCTGTAGCCTCGTGGATCGTAGGTGCCACAGAGCATTTATCTTCACATGTGGTTATCAGGGGTGAGTATCTACAGCTTAGGAGTGGGAAAGGTCAGCTATGTCAGCTATGATGGCAACAAACAGCCTGACCAGCAGGCACGGGTGTGCTCACCCCTCGCCGCTCACGGCCGGGGCCGGAGCGGAGCAGCGGCAATCCCCGGGCATCTCCCACCTCGGCTGGGGGCTGCCTGGCCTTCCCCCGCCTGCCGGGAACGCGCCGCTCACAGACAGGGTGGCAGATAACGCCAGCCTTTTGGAAATGCTCTCTTCCGAAGCCACTGAAGAGATTTATTATTTATAGGCAGAGGGATGAAAACATGAAGTGCGTACATGGGGGCCCGTGGGGGGAGGGCCAGTTGCTGCCAGGCAGTAATTTCACTCTGAAGTTCCTATGACTTAAATAGCCACTTGAGCTCTGCTCTTGCAGTTTATGATGTCAATAGAACCCCTAAATGAAATTACAGCCTTCTGATACGCAGCGGGGTAGCTTTTCTTCACTGTGTAATATACACGGCCAGAAGAAATTGCACTATACGCAGAGTTTCACTAAAGCAGAGTTTATCATAAGAATGTTCCCACTAAAATATGATTAGGCTTCTTGTTTGCCGGATAACACTTCTAATGAATCAGGGTATGCGTGATAGTCATGTTTTCTGAACGCAGACACATACCCTGAGGTGAACTGGGCACTCCACTGCCTCAAAGCACCAGCTATTTCATTTCCACCATAATTTGCACCTGCTTTGTTTTGCCAGCAGCACAGACCCATGCTAGCTCTGGAACTCGCCTCAGTTCCAGGAACTTGAAGCTTGCAAAGATGAAAAAAACAAGCAAGGCAGCAATGGGGGGGATCTACATGCTGTATTTACAGGCACTTTTATTTTTTAAGCATGCCTGAGCCTGGCTAAACCTGATCAGTAGCCCTGTGAGGGCGGGGGAAAAATTCCACTTTTCAGACGGGTAAGTCAGAAATAGACAGAGGTAAAGATCATAATGGTGCATCTGGGATACAGATTCAGGTCTCCTAAAGTCTTTTTCATTTCTCTCCATTCTCATTATGTTACCCATACATTCCCCTTCTCAGCCCAGGACTGGAAGAAAACCCCTTCCCTTTATCTTACCGTTCATGAACCTTGCTATTTCTTTATCCTTGAGCTGTGGACTGACTGCAGCTGATAATTAGATATCTGTGGTTAGTGGCTGCTTTACCTCAGTAACTTGCAATCCCTTTTACTTTCCTAACTTTCCTCGTCATATGACTTAATTCAAAATCAGGTTTCACTTTCTTTTCTGAATTACAGGAAGGCAGATTAGTGCTGTTTCAATGTTGTTACCCAGGAAAACAAGCTGTTGTTCAACTTTAAGAAAAGAGAGGCTTACAATATAAAATAAGAAAACAAATTGAGAATATCTTAAAATGGGAAAGGTACTCAAAACAAGGCAGTTGCTTTTATGTACTTTTATTGCAAAAATTGTCTCTGGATACTGCTTAAGTTCTTGTACTTCTGAAGCATCCCAGTACCTATGAATCTGCCTACCTTTATCACTACATCTTTTTCTGTGCTTTGTTCTTGTCTGATGCAGTTAACACTCACAGAACAACAAGCATATCACGTCAAACAACTGTTGTGCAGAAAACAGTAGTTTTCATTCTACTACATAAACATATATTTTCTTCCCCAAAAGCATGAACTGGTGGTTTGAACATGAGGGAAAGAATACCATTTTCTCCTTTTTTGCATCAGGCAAAGGAAGATAACTTTCCCACTTTATCTACGGGTAAAAGAGAGAGGTTTAACTTGGCAGTGCATGCAGAGCACTTTGAGATTACTGGTTGGAAGGGATGCTGTAACTAAAATGGCTACTGCTAGAAGCAAACAGAGAATATATAAAAGAATGACTGTACGTATTAATTTTCACTTTTTTAAAGCAACTATGATAAACTATTACACAGTAGATAAAGAAGCTACTACTAATGAGGCAATTTATCATCTTACCATCCTAAAGTGTTTAAACAGACGGTTAGAATGTGATTTGAAATTGCAGATTTTCACCCTAATGATTTTAGACCATAGACAAACCATTATAACCTTGGCCTACAGTCAATAAGCAGCTTATACCATAATAAGAAAGACTGATGAATTTTTCCACATTGCTATAAATAAATGCCAGCAAAGACAAGTTCCTTTGCTACCAGAGAGACTTGGAGAATAAATAAATTAATGAAATAATTTAAACATTGAGATGTTTAGAGCAACACAGAGACTCTTAAAAAAGAGATTAAACATTGTTTTTCCTTCTTGGTGAAAGATGCCAGAGTGACAGCCCTTGACTTCAGTATATCCAGAGAACAAGTGTTATACAGGCAGAAGTTTGAAGTTTCAGACATTTAGCACTATGCTTTGAGAACTTTCCATTTCAGAAGTACTTATGTCTTTCAGACTTACACTGCCTGGAGGGAGAAAGTAAATCAGAGATAAGTTTCAAAGATCAGACCCAAAAGTGTGTGTGGGCGTTCAGTATAGCCCATTCAGAGATGAGAAAAAAAATCCATTATGTTTCTATCTGTGATGTGAACTGCCTGAAAGTTTGGGATGTTCTGATCTGTCAGCTGCTTTGAGTACACTGCAGAAAGGTGATGCAACAGCCAAGTTGGGATCCTAACATCAATTTAGTCAAAAGCTGGGACCATTTGGATTGAGGCTTTGATGTATGTAAAGGTTATTTCTGTGTGTATGTAATACTCTTTGCTGAAGGGATCAGCCAACTTAATTGCGGGTTTTGTTGAGAGCTGGTGATTTAGTTTAAGTTCAGAGAGAGGTCTGCAGCACCAGGGAATGAAGAGAAACAGCTAACCCTTGCTGCTGAGTGCTGAAAAATGTCTGCGGTCAACTTGGGGGTTTGTGCATGAAAAAAGAGGAGTTCTCAGTTCTTTACAGTTCTAATGCAAAACTGTATGAACTCAGAGGTTTTGTCCGTCTTCCGCTTGAAGTTTTCAGGCTTAGTCAAACTTCAGGCTGAAACTGCAGCATGGGGAGGGACTGACAACCCCACATGGATTGAAACCAGCAAAAATACTTGCAAAAATTGCCAGGGAGTAAAGCCACAAGATCCTACATGACTTTACTTACTGGTTATAAGAAATAGTGAGTACATTCATATGGGTTGGATGTGACTTGACACTGAGCTCAGCTCTGAAGTCAACGTCAAAGCCTCTGACAACTTCAGTGAAAGACTGCTCACCACCAGCCTGTATGTACAGTTCTCAAGACTTAGAACGGGCATGAAACCAGGGAAAAGGTGAGTGGAGTTCTCTGTAAGTCACAGGTGACCAGCAGTAGCCAAAGAGGGGCTGCCTCCCTGGGTGTCACAGAGACAAACTTGTTGATACACCTGCTGAATAAATGCTATTCAAAAGCAAGACAAGGGTGAGAAGAATGCTGCCTGTTAATAAATATCCTGTAGGAGATATGTTGGTTCCATTAAAGATCTTGGTCTTTTGCCAGGGACATGTTTCAAAGAACAGGATAATAACTCAAAATACAAATATTTTGACTGCTACCCTCTGTTTCTTATATGCCTACTTTGTTAAAAGTAGAAAATGTTAGTCAAGAAATGATTCATTTCTTCAAGTCAGATAATATGGAAGATGATGAAGGATGAATGGAACAGCCCACGCATTGCCCTGGCCTTCTTAAGCATTACAGCAGAAAAATATTAACAGAAGTGATATGTTCAGCGGGGCAGGAGAGGACAAAAGGAGACAATCTGGGCCTGCAGCTAGAGGTGCTCATCCTACTCTTTTTTTTTGCTGCCTTTCCCATGCAGCCCTGAGCAAATCACTGCAGCTTTCTAAGCCTTGTCTTCCCTATCCAACAGCTGAAAATAATTCTAAGTACCTTGATGTTGGCTGAGACACTCAGTTCTTTGGCATCCAAGATTTTGTAAATGAACTTCTACAAAGTACATTTTTTCCCCTGACTCCCTGTTCCCCATACACACACAAAGAGAAGAGAAGCGAGAGAGTTAAAAAAGAGGGGAAAAAAAAATAAANGCTGCCCGGCCTGACCCCCGCTGGTGGCCGAGGGGACACCGGGGCGACACGGCCCCCCCGCTCCGCACGGCTCCCCGCGCTCGGATCGGCAGCCGCTGCGCTCCAAGCTTCGCATTCCTTCTGTGCTCGCAGCGCCGATTCTGTTTCCGTATTTAAAAAAAAA
>VZTZ01033647.1:155954-174341 GCA_013400955.1 Drymodes brunneopygia
AAATTGGGAAGTTCATGCGATTTCCCAGTAGACAAACAAAACTGTCCAAATTCAACAGATGTCACTATTCTGAGGTTTCATGCAGCACTAAATTTCTTTAGATCTGATGATCATCACTCCACCATTAGGACACATTCAAGGAGGAAGTTCAAGGCAAGGGAAAGGAGGAGAAGGTCACAACATGTGTGAGTGTAGATCGGTGTGCGCGTGTGTCTATATTTATTTATGCATAATACTGATGTTTTATGATTCATATTTATAAGAATTTTATATCTGTATTAAAAAACTTGAGGTATATGAAATTCTCTTCTCTCGTACCTCCCCATAATTTTTGAGATTTACGGGTCAGAGTTCCAAGGTCTTCATACTCATCTCACAAGACTGCAACTGTAACCTACTTAAAGCTAACATGTTATTGTACTGCAGCTCACAAGTGACACGAGTTTGGTGATTTCAGTACAGTCCCTGGCTTTGCAAAGAAACTATTGCGTGATTTGGCACAACACGCGGCAAATAGCAGTCTCTTTATGAGGAACTACAGATGGCAATTGAAAGAGTAATTCAAATAATTTATCAAGCACATTTGGAGACCTAGAATAGGGGATGGCCTGAGTCTACGAGAAGCCAGTATGCTACAAGTCATTATTAGCAAGCTTATTAAACCTGCCTCACGTGCACAGCAGTAAAAGATCAGAGATTGCTGATGGGAACTGAGGTGCTTGGCAGTGCTGGGTTTTGGGTCATGACTAGGAAAGCAGAGTACAGCAGGTGAGGACCTACTTGAGAGGAGAAGCAGGACAAAAGACTGAAAGACCATCAGGTAACTGAAAATGGCTTGGCAATCTCAATCTGCACTTCTGTTCTACGGTACTTCACCATTTGAGACAGAGATGCAATGATGAAAGAACATAGTGTCCACCCCAACATTCAGCTTAACAAGTCTCAAAAAAATTCCTAATCTGTTGAATTCTTGAGGACTACTGTATTCACAAGACACAAACGAAAACATGTTTTTAAAACTGATTAGTTTTACATCTGTGCATTCTTGCAGGCAAAGTAATGCTGTCATAGATTTTGCTAGCAACAGTCAGTGTACAATGCAGGTGGATAAGGCAGAGACAAGCTTAAGATTGAAATATGGTTGAAAATAAAAGCCAAAATGCAAAATTTATAGTAAATCACAGCTTCTTCAGATCTCAGATCTTCAGGAGAAGAGACTGTTAAAGCATTTCTAGCTCTACAATACCAAGGTGATCTTAATAAAATAAAAGAAGGAGGCATTTTCAAGGGATTTCTTAAGACAGAGCAGAAGTGACATCACTGACACAGCACTGGGGGAGCTGTGAGGATGGGAGTCTCATTGATCTCACCAGATTGATTGGCAAATTGTAAATCTGACCATCCAGCTCATATGTGCTGACACCAAAGAAGTCCTTACCCTGGAAGGGTGCTGGGTGACAGAGAGAAGCTGTCAGCTGATCTGACCTCACTAAGAAATGCTTTGCTCATTTACAAATCAGCTCAGCATTTGTTTCTCTCACTACCTTCAGGTTTACCAGCATTGCCAGAAATACTGAAGAAAACTGAGACAAATCTGAGCTCTTGCAAGTGAAACCTTATTAGTGAGAGGTGTCCAGAGAGCTGAGTGCTCAGAGAGCAGAGAGGCGCACAAAGAATAATGGAACAGAATTTGAAATAATAATTCCTGTCTGTGACGAGGAAAACCTTTAACATTTCTAAGCAGGAAACACAATTAGGAGGCTGATCAACTGACCTTAGGTTCCCAGTACCTTAGCTGCCTTTGGGAGATTTACATAGATGGAAGTGGGGGCAGCATACGGCCCTCTGTGTTTAGTAAGGCATTTGCTAAACAGTCCAGAGATCAATAGCAGACATTAAATTAAGCACTCTGGCATTCTTATTATTTAGTATCATTAAGCATTAGGGATGGCTGTACTGTAAACACAGAGAACAGAGAACCAAATGAAATCTTCTATTAAAAAAAAAAAAGCCTATGAAGTTTCTGAAAATTAGACTAAACAAAAAAACATATGCAGTGAACAGATCACGCAATTGTGATCAAAATCTCAGCGAATTCCAACTGTCTGCCTGTCACTGCAGACTATTTCCATTACAGACTTCAGGAGACTGAATTGTGCCATTCTTGCTTCACTAGCATTAACAGTGGCCACAGCCTCAGAACTGCAAAATAATAAGAGCCGGGAGGACAATCATTTTCCTCAGATTTTTTATTTTGACATTTCCCATTTGTGCCCTTTTTCAAAGTTTTAATTTGGTAAAGGCACTTTTCAGCCTGTCTTTTAACAGGTCACTAATAACTTGGGATGCAAGATCTCATATTTCATTTTTTTGCTGCTGCCACCACTAAATATTTCATTTACCTTGAGTACAGCAGACCAACTCTGCAAGGTTTATTTTTTAATTTTTTTTCTTTTCACTATACTGTTTACAGACTAGGTTTTGTGACTCATTATTTGCATTAGGCTAATTTGATTCTACCTGTTAAAGTAAATTAAAAGACTGCCTATCAAAATACTTTCATTCTTTAGGTAGCTCAGTGAGGCAACTGAACTGACTCTCCTTTTTCTTGGGAATTTCCATATTTCCTGTATAGGAATAACTGGGAGTCTTGGAGGTGGTTATAACCTAGTTATAACACAAGCTTCCTCTATATAATATTTTTTAATATTTGCAACCATGTTGCACACACAAATATAAATGTACACATTTGTGGATGCACATCTGCACATACATGCATACATATAAATAAAATCATCGGAGTTTTATTTCTTTTCCCTGTCTTGGCTGTTAGACCTTGAACCAGAAGACCAAATGTGTTTTGCAGCAATTCTGCATATGCACACACAGCGATTACAGGCTAAACACAATAACCCCTCAGGGTTTCTCTGCCTGTCTTGTATCAGTATAGAGAGGACAAGCCTCAAAAAGGGTGATGCTTTCTCCATCTCAGCAAAGAAGGAGAGAAGAACCCCAGCAGAGGAAGGGTGCTTGGAGACCCTAACTTTTCTTTCCTCTCCTCCACGCATCCCTCCACGAGCTAAAGCTCTGTGCTCAGAGAAAGGCCATGCTGCAACCAGACCTTGGGAGCAGCTGCAGATAAGCGCACGGAGGTTAATTCTGCTTTTTGCTCCATTAACCTCTGCTCCACCTCTGTGACACCCTGAAGGAAGAAAGACAGGAAGACAGGAGAGCCAGGCACGTGCCGGCGGCCAGGCAGCGCTGCAGGGGCATCGCACCAGGGCAGGGCTGCCTCTGCATCCTGCGCTTCACAGGCTTTGCTCTCCACTCTGCTTGGCTCCTGCCAGCTCTGCCTCAGCTCTGAACACTTGCAGGATGCAAGTATTCCCCTTCTCTGCAAGGCAAGCTTCATGTCAGTGCCCTGCAGCTTTTCCCTCTGCTCTGTGTTCCTCCACATAGCAGGAGACACACAGCCTTTGGCAGTGGGTGCAAACAGATGAGATAAACAGAGATGAAATAAACCTAGTGGAAAAGTCTTCTCCAGCTGTAGAGTCTCTACCTATAAATAGATATTCTCCTGGTGTCCTCCACATGCAAACACAGAGTTGAGATTTTTTGTTGTCGTTGTTTTCTTGTTTAGTACAAAGCAATTAAATTGTAACAACCTCTCAAAATCTTCCTTTATTTAAAAAAAATAGGTCACGGACACAGAAACAGTCAGTCATGGTTTGGAGTGGGCAAGCAAACAATTTTCATTTGATTGTGCCCTTGTTTTTGTAACTAGCTTTTCTGCTGTGACCTGCTATACTTACCCTGTCTGCTGTGCTAACCAGCAACATGCCTTTTTAATCTGCCTTCCTGGGGTCTGCATTTGATTACAGCATTCATGTTCTATTTAGATTCTTTTGAATCATGCCCTGTGGTGCTAGCACGAAAGGTGTTATTTATAAAATGAAATTCTGTTGTATTGCAACTTGGATTCAAAGAGGACAAGCAATATTAAATACTTACTTTATTTAATAATATCTTGGATTTATTAACTCAATTTCATTACAAGATTAGAGACGGTAACCTGGAGGGGGTTATTAACTAATAAACAGGCTTCAGGCAACTTTGCCCTATATAAAATAAAATAAAAATACATATATATGCATTTAAATTACTTCTGAGGGCCCAGATACACACCTCTGGCTCAAAAGTGTGGCTTTCTTGATAAATAGTACTGCGGAGAGCTCTTGGCTGGAATCCACAAGCTTATGATCCCTTTAGGACAGTGGGCATCCACACTCAGCAGCCACCCCAAGTGACTGACCCTGTTTAGTTGGTAGCATCCCACATGGGATGAAGTCTGTCACTCAGCTGTGACAGAGCTGATGCAGGCTACAGTTACTTCAAAGCACTGAGGGCAGCACACCAAAACCATGAAACTCTGCCAACCCATCTGCCCTTTCTTGACTTCCCCAGCACCCCAGACTCACCTTTGTGAGCTGTTGCATGGCTCTTTCTCTCCCAGCATCAGTCCTGCAAATTGCAGGACATACCAAAGGAGAGGCTTCCCCAAAGCATTTGGGGAAACTGGCAGGCAGCATGCTGTATCTCCCCCCAAAAAAGCTCCTGAGCTATCGAAAGCTTCTCTTTCCAGAAGATGAGGGGATGGAAAATTCCTGACTGTGCACATAGTATGATATCAGTCTGTATTCTGATACTTAGCTCTTCATGGTAACTTTAACAACATTTCAAACCAGTACCTATTCTGTTCAGATGGATATGGCACAACTGGCAGCTGAATTGAACTGCAATCTCTTCACCTGGTAAGCTGCAGCACTTTTGTCAGCACCCCAGCCTAGGCATGAGGGCCAGGTTAGAAAATCACTGAAGGCTGAAAGCTCCTCAGGAGTACAAGAATACTGAGATGCAATTTTTTCTCCATTTCCTAAATAAAACTAACAGATGCTAATACACTGTTAAATGCCTCCTCTCTGAAACACTCTACGACAAAGACGCAGCTTCTGTGACTTTGAACCTGTCAGGTCCACAATAAAGCCTGAGTCTGACACAGGAAAATAGCACAGTATCAATGTCACAGATAGTACAGGCAGGGAATTCCCACTTGGAAGTGCATGGCTGCTAAAAGCTTTCACCCCACATCTGTTGCACAGTTAGCTGTGAGTCACCTGCAGTCAGTTTCATTAGACCTGAAGTGTCACTCAAATAAGACAAGCTATTGCTAGAACAAGAGAATTCAGATTTTTAAGCATTTGATAGATTAAAAGGAAAGTGTCATGATATGTTAAATGGATATTCAAATACTTGAGGTCTCAGTTTTCATCTGCTTACAGATCATATGCCTTTGCTTAAAGCTGCATGGTAGGCAGAGACCAAAAATAAAGGGCAAATTATTTTTTTCACTCATGTGGTGTTGTTCATTGCAATGACTCAGTGAAGGATAAAATCCAGTGCATGAAGATCATGAAAAGACAGAAAGACTAATGAATTAAATCTGATCAGAAACAGATTTGAATTCAGAGCGATCTCTGAAATTCAGGGGAGAACACCTAGAACACAGTGGTGCATGGATATTCCCAAGTGAAACTACAGTTTAGTAACAGAACTGTATAGAGAAGAGGTTAATTTGGGTCAAAAATGAAGGGAGATTGAGAAACAGATTTATGGTAAAACTTTTAAAGGCAAAAGCAATAATTGCACCCGCAAAAGGCATGTGCATCATTGCTACAAACAAAAACACATGCTTGGACTCTCTACAGGCAATCTGGCATCTGTCTCTCATTCCCTCCCTCCTCCTGACCCTGAGACCTCTCTCTCTGGAATTTTGTTCCATGAATATTCCATAATGCTACGCTCAGCTCCTATTTTCAAGAAAAGCCAGCATTAGCTAATAAGTGGAAGTTCACAGCATTACTGTCAATCAGTGGTTGGTTTCCATGAGAATGGAGACAGAGCTCAACAGAAAAATAGTGAGGTTCAGGCACAAGTGATATTCTGTCTACATATGTTATGTATGTACCACTTTGAAACCACGGAACTAACTTGTTTGGCGCTTGATTTATTAGCAGACTCTCAAGGGTATCTACAAAATAAGCCAAGTTTAAACAACATTCATTTGGGTCATTTTGAAGTGAGGCAGAAACAAAATCTATTATTTGGTAAGTTAGGAATACTGTGATTTTTTCTTGTTCTCACTCTCCTCACTTCTTTCTATATGCTTAAAGCCATCATTAAGAAAAAGACTGAAGCGTCTTCTTTTTTCTAGCTGCGGTTTTTTTTTTTTTAATTTTTAAAATTTCATCCACCAAGTCTCAAAGTATAACAATTTCTATCCTAAAATAATTAGTGAGAGAAATTTCTAACTGATTCTGTGGACTATAAAGGGAAACTATCTCTATTTTATTGATAAAAGCATGCTACTATTCCTGAATTCATACAGTCTGTTTACAATAAACAAACTAGGCAATATGATGCAAGGGCACAGGGGGTGCATGGGATAGAACCTTACAAAGGCACATTCATCTTCTACTATTTTTACCCACTCATCAAAGTTTCTGGCATATTCTCCACTAGAACTAAACAAAGTAAACAGTGTAAGAAAATAAGGAAGTCAGTTATTTCCTTTTTTAGGAAACCAAAACCCAAAAATCCTATAAAATGTAGATACATTTCTAAATTTCAAATGTCATTAAAATTTAATACAATTGGGTCAACAGCTTTATAAGGAAGTGCTATGAAAAGAAGGTAGTTTCATAACTAACATAAAGAAGGATTCAGTTTTAAAATACACCCCAAATTTAGGACTATTTAGATAAAATCCCTTGGTCTTACTTCTAATTAAATTAATGGAAAATTATCTCATGGGTGATGGGAGAGAAGCACCACCAAACCCAAACTAGTTGACAGACACAGTTAAAAACTAGTTCTATTCATTTGTTTCTGTGTGACTGATCTCAAGAAGAATGAAGCAGTTCTGCAGGGACAGACAGTCTGAGCAGTGGATGGAAAAACAGGAAGAGACACTGGGGAGAGAACGTCACTTGGGTGAAGCCTGTACAAGCTGGAAATCACTTGGCCTCTCCAAGACCCACCAAGATAGTAGAAGGATAAATGACATGCCATTTGTATGCATTCTTCCAAGTCTCCACTCTCTCTCTATTCTCCTCAGCCATGAATCTCTGCATGCATCTATCTAAGGAAAAATTTATCTTCTTTTCCTCAATGAGAATCTGAGAAGTTCATGGGACAGAGCTGTTTCAAAGGCAAACAAGAATCACACTATGGCCACACAGTGGGGAAATTTTCTCCCTCTTGGGATGCTCTCTTTTTGCCCATGTGAGGTCAGCCTTTGAAGCCCACTCACACAGCTCTATAATATAATGTAAGAATTCTTTAATTAACAAGACACTAATACAAAACTGGTACTTGATTTCCATATTGAGATTCAAGTGTGCTCTGTAGGAAGCTGAAGGTCCTGGGTCCAGCACAGCTGCAATCCTGTTCTACAGCATCCAGTGAAACCACAATTTCAAATTTTTATTCTAGTGTGTTGTCATTCAGCATTCTGTGGAAGGACTGAGGCCCATTACAGCTGTATTACATGGTAGAACAAACCAGTCTGACCCCAGGCAAAGGCTTTATCCTCCCTGTATCTCAGTTTCCCTGAGTGTCAGGCTGGACCAGTCATTCTTTTTCACTTAATAAGGATGCCTTGGGAATTACCTCCTTAACACACAGATAAAAAAAGGCTCAGAGAGGTGAAGTACTGAAGTACTGTGGGGCTGAGTGGGCAGGCTTGCTGCACTAACATGGCTGTTGCCAGCAGGCAGCAGGTACCACAGATCTCATGAAAGATCACTCGTCGATTTTAAGTTACGTTCATTTTTGTGCCTGTTCCATCGGCCCCCAGAGATTAAATACAGCTGAATGCTATTACACAGTTAGCTCCAGCGAATGAAAAATATACTCTTTTAGCAGTTTTATTCCTTTATCAATTACAACTTTAAGAGACTTGTACTGTATTATTTTATATTGGCCAGTTGTAAAAATAATTTATTCCCTGAAGAGTTTTACTCCTTTAACATTTCAAATTTTTTTGTTCGATGTTTAGCATGTGACCATTTTTTGACAGAGAATTAAAGGAATACTTTATTAAAGGAGCTAATATAGCTCCTTTTCTTATGTACATTTGGACCATTTTTAAAATAAAAGATCTGAATAGAATTTCTAGTAACACAGAAAATCTAGTAAGAATTTTCTGTTTTCAGGTTTCTTTGCATTACTAAATTATCATCCTAGGGGGAAAAAAGATGGAAATCCTGTCCAGACTTCTGATAAAGTAGCAGACTTACTGAGGACCAAGCCCACTTTCCTTCTTTCTTCTAGGTACATCTTTTCTTCTTAAGCCTGGCACTACCAATGAGTGTATAGAATAAACAGGAGTTCCTTACACACTAGAAACCCAGCAGAAGAGCTGGTCATCTGTCAAGTGAGCACAGAGAGCCACTACAGAACTAACAGGAAAGCATGCTTGAACACTGACTCAATGACTGACACTGTCACGTAGCTCTTAGTTTTATCTGTAAGGGGCTCAAACCACCATGAAAAGAGCTGTGGTGATGAGGAAGATGCCGAGTTGGATTGAAAGGGCAAACCTCTGTTTCATTTGAGAACATGGTATCATGGAGGCAGGAACCCAGACCAGCCTCCAGCTCAGCAGAGGTGTGTGATATCACAGAACAGGTGACATCAGTACACATGCCTCAGTTGTGGTAATACACAGCACAGAATCAATCAAGGATGAAGCCATCTGGGATGAAGCTCATCTAAGGATGAAGAGGAGAATGCACAGGGTGTGCAACAGAGCAGAGCTGGTGTTTGAGCACTGCTGAAACAGAGCTAAGCTTTTGTGGAGACAGTGTTGCACAGCCTCATAAAACCTCTGCTGCTCAGCAGAAGATGTTGATTTCCTCGCCAATTCATAATTCAGATCAGATGAAGGATTTCCTGAGGTTCGCAAGCCCTATTAACGATGGGGAGCCCGGCTCAGAGTAACCCTGGAGCTGTTAAAGTGAAAACATGCTGTATACAAGGTTTTGTACAACTTCAGTGCAAACCCTGGAGGCCCTGAACACTCACCTGAGTTTCACTTTAGGCTACTTAACTCAAACAAACTGTGGGAGAAAAGACTGGCAAAGCTGGTAGCCAGCATCTTTCATCAGCAGTGCCCACAGTAGTTTACAAAGGGATTTCCTATTTTATGAGGGCAAAACCACTACAGTGAGGAGGAACACCTTGTTCTAGACTGTGGAGCATAGCAGCAGCAGAGCAGTGACAGAATTTGAGTTACTTGTGGTCTAGTCCACTATATTTCCCACAAGGCACAACACCTGAAAAAAAATGAATACTACAAGTTAGCAGCAAAGTTTTGTACAACTCTAATCAGCAGCCACAGAAAACCAGTCCCCCACAAACATCTGCTCAGTCATGTAAGTTTGTTCACTGGATGTGGATGAAAAGAACCCCTTCACTAGCTGGAATGACTTGTGTCAATCTTTAGCCCTTTAAAACATTGACTAATTTTAGACTTTCTGTGGTTAAATACATTTGTAAACTATTAAAACAGTCTCCTGGTACATGGAAAACATATGGTTTCAACAATGTTATTCCTTCATGAAGGCCTGTTTCTTCAAAGTTTCCTTTAGTTGTACACTAAGCTTGTTTGTTGTTCATAATGCTTGTTTTTATAACTATTTTCCCTCCTTTCCACAGCTATTTACTGGAATGATATATATGTTCATGAGTGTATATAAAAGACACACACTTTTATTGACTGAAGATGTAATGATATGGTGCTAGTCAGAAAAGAGTATAAAAAATGCATATCCCCAGGAACACATTTCCTCTCATAGCTGGTGCACTGCAAGTTTGCAGAGAGGAAATGATGCTCATTGTGAGGTTTTAATTCCTTACAGATTTACTGAATACATTAAAAAACAGGGAAGAAGACAGCCTGCCCAGGCCAAGACCTACACATCCATTCAGAAAGAATCCCTACATTTTACTGAGGCTACAGTTTACTAATGAAGAATGTCCATTGTTTCCCCACCACTCCCAAAATATTAAGCTACAGTTGCTCCCTGTTTTAACTGTTTTTCCTGGGACTATTTTCCATGTCAGACTGCAATCACCATTTTTGGCTTGCTCTGCAGCCACTCTGCATTTGCCTTCCCCCTTTGGACTGATCCCAGCAAACCTTCATTGCTCTGATCACCAGTTGGTTTGTGAGCTTGAAGGAAATTGTGTTTCTCTCAGGTATCTGGCTTGGCACTGCTGCTGTTGGGTAACTTGTTAATCTCAACCTTATTTTGCACTTCATGGTTGAAAGGGAGAGGTAAACAAGGCCAGGCTAGTTTGTGGGATACATGTGGGATATAGTCATCCATAACCAATGCTTGGAGCAGGGTGCAAACCCAGGAACTCCACGAATGCCATCAGCCTTTTTGGTGGAGAAAAATTCAGAAAATTAAAATTTCTCAGCAGCCAAGTGGGCTACACTGAGTACCACTCATTTAGTTCTCAAGAACAATGGGTCTGGCCTAACACCAGGCCTGAATACGTGAGAAGTGGACAAGAACAATATCACTTACATAAGAGCAAAAAGCCTGCTTTAAAGAAATGGAGAGCTGTGTCTCTTGGAAACACGCTAGACCTATAGCCACAAATCAGGGAAAACAGCTGAGAGAAGGGAGTAAACAGGATGGAGCAGGAACAGAATTGGAAAAGGCACGGTGACAGAATTGCAGGATACGAGTTGGGTACTGTATTCTATTGCTGGATGAGGAAAAGCAAAAACCAAACAAGTCCATAAATTAATTTCAGATATTAGCTGCATTGCTTAAGGAACTTCTGCAACATGTTCATACTATGAGTGCAGAATGATAATCTATAAAAGAGAGTAGAAAACTTTTCCAAAGGTGGAGATTTTTTCCCTTGCATTTTACTGCTCTTAAGATCAAATTTCTTTTTTCTGTGTGAATTTATGCTGCCAAGGCTGGGACTGACTGATGTGTATGCATCTTGTTTGTACAAAGAAATCTAAAATATTCCTCATGCAAAAGTGTGGATACAACTCCAGAGGTCAGAAGGAAACCCTTGTCCATGGAATCAATATTAATAAATTAATAGATTTGTGGCTCAAACAGTTTGCCCAAGTAGCACTATTTTACCTCCAAGTAATATAAACCACAGACCTTCACTTGCCTATGTCTGCATTCAATCCATAAGGAAGAAGTGTCTTTGAATTGTGAAAACAGGAGGGAAAAATTTATAAGAGAACAACCAAGGAAATGAGAACTAGACCTGGTATGGGAGAATAATTGTCTGTTAAGAAGAAGTAATGAAGGGAGAGAAACACTTGAAGGAATAGGTGTCTGTACACTGAGTAGAGGTACTTTCACAAGATCTAATAAATCTGTAATGCAAATACAGAGAAGGCAGCACTAGGACAGCAAGGGAGTAAGGATGTATAAAGTTAGATTCCCTTTATGCCTAAAAATGACCAATGACATAGTAACTATCATACATACTTTTGAAGTGAGCACATCTGAACTATCGTGCTTGAATTCTGACCTCTTGCTTGATGTAAAATTAAGTTTCAAAAAGGGAGAAAGGAAAAATGAACTTGGCCTCCCGATGGGATGCTGAAAGAAGTGCTGCCTGCTTTATTTGTCCGTGCAGTTTTTTTGCCACTCCTGCTAGAACAGCGTGAAGGACAATTACTTCAAGTGTAATGAAATGAGTGCCCTAATGTGAACACTTCCCAACAGAAGATCCATGACGCCTTGACAAACTGAAATGCCAGAACCCTCTGCCATCACTGCTCTGTCCGGAAACTGCCCTCAAATATTTGAGACATTCCTGGAATTAATAAATAAGTGCTGATTTGGCCTGGCTGGTTGCTGCCTGGTATCCCTGGCTGGCACTGCCTTACAATGGATGGCATTGTTTTGTTGCAGCAATTCTTTTGCTTTTCTTCTTAAATTTCCCAGTGCCAGCAACAGGAAGACTGATTAATTTCAACTAATGTGACTGCTGAATCAAAGATATGACTCATTTTAAGGAAGCTTTTGTTGGATGCTTAGTCTATCAAACCGTGCATACTTTAGATTATTTGGCTCTGTAGACAATATGATCAGGCAGACACAACCATTTCGGTTTAACTCAGGTACACATCACTTTTGTACTGAAAAGCTGGACATGAACAAAAGTTATGGTGCAGCCTCATGTAGAGTCTATAACCAATCCTTTCTGTGCTTTCTGGAAGGACTTGTGTAGTATACAGTGGTTGAATTTATCAGAAAATGACAAAAAGCAAGTAAAAGGGAGAGAAAAAATGTTTGTCAGCCTTAAGGCAGTGAAGCTGTAGTACTCGGAATTCGCTTTATGCAATATGCATAAATGTCAGGTCACAATGCAAAAACTGTGAAAGGAAAAGAGAGTATTTTCTCTTGTTATGCTTTTGTGCCATGGAGCAGCCCATAACACATCAGTTAACTTGGGGCTCCTTGCTGGACTAAACAGAATAATGCATTTCAAACATTTCTTTAATGAATAAAACTAAATGTAATGCTACAGATATTGTCTCTGCTTTCTGAAGCTCACATACACAGTGCTAAATTTCAGGGGAAGTTCATCAGAAAGCCTTTGGAAAACACTCGTCTGGGATCATACTGTTTGCTTTTCTATCCGTGCATTTTCATAACCAGCTTTCATTTGCAAAAATGCTTCCAAATGTTAGTTATTCAAGACTCACAATGGCTGAAATGGAAAAAAACAGTGGTAAAGGGCTGTTGTGATCCACTCAAGGCCACAAAAAAAACCCCAGAAAACTTTCTTGTATCTGAAACATGCCTCCATTAGCATAGAAATAACTGCTTGGATCACCCACATTTCTGTAAGACAAATACAGTCCCAATCCTATTATTCAAAAGTGTTTAGAAAGAAGTAGTTTGCAAGATGGAAATATGTAACATGCATAGTCCTTTTACAGAAAAGAAAGGAGTGTTCTGGGTATTTAAATTGCTTTCAAGCCTTCACTACCAGGTCATTTGCCTTGAAGCTGCCAAATACAGAGCTTACCTTGGCTGCATACAGGTACACTAAATACTTTCATATATTTATACATAAACGATCAATGTAATACATATGTTTGAGCAGGTACATACAATATGAAGTGAATAATGAACAAATCATTGGCTTGGTAGCAGAGCTGCATGAGCAGGCTCAACTTGCAAAAAACTGGAAAGGACGAAAGTAGCACTCCTGCTTCTGTGCAGGAAAACTGGCAATTACATGCCTTCCTTTCACATCATTGTCCTAACAGTTCCATACAGCTGTCTAGCCCCACAGAGTGGTCAAAGCACCCACACAGGGTTTCTCTGAGAGAACTATCCTGTTCCACCTCCTGGCAGGACAGTTGAAGCTGTATATCACAGTGTTCCAAGCAGGAAGGGTGTGTGTGTAGGTGAGAGGAACTGAACTATGACCTGAACATGAACCAAGAGGTTTTGGGTTCTCTTACATTTCTGCCACCCATGTCATAGGAAAAGCTTCTGTTTCCACTTACCTATTTATTAGAAAAGAAAAGGAAATCGTCATCCACAGCACTTAGAAGACTGAAAGGCTTGACATGTGTCTGTGTTTATATTTGTGTACATGCAAAAAGTCTCCTGAACAACACGGGAATATATGGGGGCAGATGCTTCATTTAGCCCAGGCCTCCCTCTCCAGTGGAGGTCAAGAGTATTCATCTAGAAGAAAATTTATAAAACCAGAGCAAGCCTCTTATCATACCTTCCCAGAATATTCTCCTTCCCTTCAGCTGAGATAACAAGGCATTTGGAAATAAAGAGAAACAAATAAAAAAATAAAAACAGTCCAGAAATATGGAAGATTACCCTACATCAAAACCTGTGTCCATGTCAGCTCAAGGGAAACCCAAGAGGAAAGCTAAATTAGAAATGAAGAAGACCTGTTATTTTTCTGACCACAGCCAAGTGTGGCAATGTTGGGTAGTGTTCAACCCCCTTTAGCTATCTGTAAAATGTGCATGTAGACAGAAACCTGTAAATAGAAATCTGTCCTATCATAACAGGACTATCAAAGAAGGAGAGTAATTCACCCTGGAAGAGCCAAGTTCTCTTCATTTATTTTAGAGAAAAATAAAAACTTCTGACTTTCAGATTTCCAAAATTAAGCAGGAATGATTTTTGCCCTTAGCTGCAACTTTGACCCTGTCAGCTAACAAAATTGCTATGGATTAGACCCAAAGGCTGAATTCCTGAACTTCAGAACTTGGAGAAAGTTTAAATCCCAACTCACACCAAACTTGTCAGACTTTTCCTGTACACACATGCTCCTTTTTTCCTGCAGGGGAGGTATGTGTTGGGGGAATTCCTCTAATACATTTTTCCTGTAAAGTGGTACACTTTTTTCCTTCTCATTTGATGGCATTCTCAGTATACAGATGGGAAGACTAAAACATTTGGGATCCCTTCCTCTGCAGCTACAGAAAGGATTTATGTATGAATCCCATTAATATTAGCAGAAGTATTATGAAGAAATCTGCACTAAAAAGAGAAAATGACCCCGAGTTTAAAAAAAAAATTCAAAACTCTGACATCTAGGAACCCCTGTCACAAAGACAAACAAAGAAGTAAGGAACACAGGACAACTTATTTGCCCAGCTACAGAACATCTAGTCTGATAAACTCAAATTGCCTTGATTCAGAAGCAGAAACTGTAACAAGTTAAACATTTTCAAGGTAGTTTAACTTTTGTTTATTATTGGTTTGAATATTCAGAAAAACCCAAACTGGAATAACTGACACATATTAATGCAGAAGGGAAAGCAACTCAATTCCATTCATTGTTTTAGATACAACAGAAAGAAATGTCATTCCCACTAGCAGAAATGGATCATGAAGCTACTCTTCAGCTTGTTTAATCTCTGCTGCACTCAAAAGAGAGATAGGGAGAGGATCCCTAAGCATACGTTCCTGTTTTTTCTCATCCCACCTGGAAAAGAAGGATGAGCCTGTGCACAAGTTACTCCCAGTACATCCAAAGGCACTGCCTATGGGGTTCTGCAGTGAATTGTCTGCCTACAGGGAAACCTCATGAAAAGCTTTTAACAGATTCCTGCAAGAAGAATTAAGTAGTTCTTCAGAGAACAGATGGAAGGAGAAAAAAAACATTTTTCCATCCCCGGCACCTGCTCTAGCCTCATATAACTAGATGATTATAGCATTCCTGTCTTAAATCATTCTCAAAAGGGGACCAAGTTTAAACTTTACAAACCTCAAACCCTAATTTAACCAAATAAAATACCACTCAACCTCGTCGAATGCTTTATACGAATTCTTAAATAAAGGAGGTAGAGTTCTTCTCGAGTGAGGCATCATATTTATTTTGACTTTAGACCTAACTCAAATCCTGCAACTCTGTGAATAAGAAAGAAAGAAAAATAAAAGTATTTCAAGTGCTCTTGCCAGATTTCAAACTGGGTAAATACAATTTCCTCATTTCAGTCCGTTTTGCAGTTACAACAGTCTAAGTTTTCTCCCTCTTTACTTTAGGTTAGTAAAGCTCTTGTTTCTTTTTCTGAAAGGGATCCTGTTTTTCTGAAGCAGATGATAAGATTCCTGTGCAGTTTCTTTAAAAATTTAAACCTCTGATTATGAAAACATGCACTCATATACTTAGCTTACAGCTGATTAGCTATTCCCCTGAATTTTTAGTCCTACAGGACTAGTCACACACTTAAATAATAAGCAGTGAGAAGTATTCACAAGAGTTTATAAGTTCCATTAGAATTTTTTCAGGTAAACAAACCTACCAAAATTCAAAATACTAATGCCAGGATTTATATTTCTGTCACTGCACTGAAAACATAACAAATACATATAACATAAAATGCATATGTAAAGTAAATATTTCAATATTTACAAATGCACTTCCCAGTAGAACTGAGACGTCTCAAAATCAGTGACAGTCTCAAATTTCAGAAGAAACAAATTTTTCTGAGCCATTACTTATTGCAAATTGCAGTGCCTATCATAGAATTTTTATAATTCTTATTCTTAGCTTTTAACGTTGTTACTACATTTACATTAAAAAAAAAGCACTATTGATCAGAAAATCTGTTTTGTTTTACATCCTTTTTAAACAAGAACATGGACTACTTTTAATAGTACTCAGCTTAGAGGTACCTACATGTACAGCCCAACCCAGGGCATGCAGGTGCCACTGGAAGCATTCCCATGTAGATAAATGGTTTTTGGTGCAGACTTCTTGGGAAAGTTCCTGGAGCTGTAACAATAATTGCACTGAAGCCAATGAAAGTTCTGAGTGTGCCATTAAATGAGGAAGAAATAGGTCCACACGGGCTTGTACAAATTAGAAATACTCTAAACAGACTGCAAATCTCCTGCTGATACTTTAATTTGGATTTTTAAACCAGAAATTCCTTCATCTGCTTTTCACTTAGCAACATTTTCATTTTATCCTGCCTTTCACTCAGAAATCTGGTCGTATACATGGTCAGGACCAGGAACAAAAAAATCTAGCATTAAATCCTGAGGCACTACTTGCTTGTTTCTTGGTCAAATTTCCCGCTGAGATCTATGAAAGAGTATGGGCTATAAAAAGCTGCTGAGAATTTATCTAACTCGAAAAAAAAAAAAAGGATGACATATTACAACAGGATCCTGCGACAGTCCACCCAAACTGGGAGAACTTACATGCAAAAGGACTTCTTCCATGACCTGCCAAGTGCACTTTGACCTCTTTTTAGTAATTTCCTTAGGCCTTTTGCTGGAATTCAAAGGAGTTCTAAAGTCCATTATCAAGATCCCAGACACCTTACAGTGCTTCAGTTTTATATCTCAGGAAGCCACCCGTGCACCTAAATCATTCTCCTCACTCTGCTAAATGCTTTGTCCAGTAAAATGATACAAGAGGACTAAATTGACAGTGTAGGCGAAAAATTCTACTGCTAAAATTAGGTGTTCCTAAACATCCATAGGTAACATTAAGACTAACCTAAAACCAGTGCTCATTATTTACTTCATTTTCTTTAAGAAAAGGTAAAATTTACAGAAATTATTTTATGTCCCAACAAGCTCTTAAAGTAGCCATTCTCTCCAAAGCTGCACAGTAAAAATGTCACAACAGTTTGCTGATTTGTACACTGCACTCACTTCACATTAGATGCCACAGAAACAGTCCAGGCTGAAAAACACTCATGTGGACAGTGGATCCCAAAAAACCAATTACATAAATAACAGAAAATCATATTTAAAAGAAATAAATCAGCTGCTACTGGATGAATGATTACTATATATACACTGAAAAGTTAGATGGCTTGGTCTCCAATCTGCATGATGTGGTTCTAGTGTTTAACACACAGGAAGTAAAAAAGCACATTTTGCTCTGTATAGTTTTACATAAACTTCATAATGTCAAAGATAATACATCCTCCTGGCTAAGGGACAAGAGGAGCTGCTATCAAGGAAAGTTTGTTGAATGACACTCATCTCCTGTCACACAAAGTGCAGGTCTGGAGATGAGAACGATGTCTAATCTGCAAAGGGAAAAGACCTGAAGTAAACAGAAAATTTCTATGTACAGTCTTATTTCTCTGTAGCAGAATGATCTATTAGGCTATGGAAAAACGTTTCTGGGAACAAAGTGTCTCTAAACTATGAAGCAAATTCTCTAGAATAAGATTATAAGGTTTCCACTATTTGTCTTCTTGGAATTTTCCTGTACACATTTAAAAACAAGTCTACAAGGACCTGCAAGCTATGTCACCTGTAGAAAAATCCCATGCAGCACAAAAATCATACAATCATTTAGATTAGAAAGGACTCTTAAGACCATTGAGTCCAACTATTAACTGAGAAAAGCCAAGCCCACCACTAAACCATGTCCCCCAGTGTCAAATCCAAAGATAGGACCTGCTGATGCAAGATGCAAAGTGGCTTGGTGAGCACATCAGCCAGTGCCACCACTCAGTAGGCTTGGGTGGATTTCATCTGGCCCCACAGACCTGTGTGTGTCTGAGTGGTGTAGTAGGTTGCTGACTACATTTCTTCTTGGATTATGGGGCTACATTCTGCTCACCATCCCTGTGTTCCAGCTCAGGGGGCTGGATATCCAGGAGAACAACAGGTCTTACCATTAAAGACAGAGACAAAGCTCTCAGACTGCATCCAGTCAAACAAAAAAGGATCCTTACTTCCATGGGAATCAGCATCTTTTTTTTGACACAGTCTAGAACCCTGAATCACTGTTTGCTGTCTCCTTACCCATTTATAT
>VZTZ01033647.1:178276-198900 GCA_013400955.1 Drymodes brunneopygia
TGGGGGGGGGGGGAAGAGAGAGAGAAATAAAGGATACATCCTGAACCAGAGGTGAGATTGTTTCTTTTAAGATGCTAAAAAGGTGTCTAATTCAAATTCAGATCCATCTAAATACCAAAGCATTTATACCTGACCTCTCTCTGCTGAACGCCCAGTTGTTCCCACTGCTTTGCTAGTAGTTTGCATTTAACTGCAAACGCTATAATTAAGTTTGCAGAGCAGTTTCCATTCAGACTGTTTGCCTATAACTTCCTACAAAGTTCTCCTTTTGGTATGGAAGACTGGCCTCAAATGAATGATGCAAAGCATAAAGCAGATTGGGGGCAGGTGGAAAGTAAGTAGTGGAGGATCTGCTCAGCCTTGACAGGGCACCACAAGTCGTTGGCCCCTGCCCTTTCTCACAGTTTTCTCCACTCTGAAAAACTATCCAGTTTTATTTTTTTTCCCTTACAATAAATTAAAGAAAAAAAGGAAGGAGAAAAGAAAAAAAAAAAAGGAAAAAAAAAAAAGAACAGTTGGCTCAGTGCCCCTGTATCCTCTGTTTTCCAGACACTCGTGTGAAACAATGGCAGTTTTGCCTGAATCAGGGCTGAGGATCGCTGGACTTGGCCTCTGAAGGACTTTTTGGACTTACTATCGTGACTTTCGTCCAGAGATCACAAAGGGGTTTGCTCTATTTATCACACCGGGCAGACCTTTGAAGTAGTCTGAGCCAAATGAGGGCAGAGTCCCTTCTTCCCTTGCAGTGTCCTTTCCCTGGCCGTCTAGGAAACAAATGAGGTTTTAAAAATTTCATATACTCTCTTTGGTTTCAAAGGCTGGCTAGTAAGATACTGCAAAGTTCCCTGTTTTGTTTTCCTACGGTCAGATGGTTCTTTTCTTTTTCTTTTCTCCCTGCTCTCTCTCTGGTGTCTGTTTTTCTAGTCGATTCATCTATTATCCCTCTTTATGTAATTAAATTTCTCTACTCAGTGTGTCATTGTGCTCAGGCTGTATTGTGCTCTGTCACCTCCAATTCCTTTCCTTCAGAAACTCCACATCCCAATTCCTCTTTAAAGTTGCTTGCTGAAGCATTTGTTCTTTCAGCATCCCCATACATTTATAAACTGGAGATTAGTTCACTTTGTCTGACTTCCAAAGCCATTTGCTGCTTGAGACCATTTCATGAGCTTATCTATTCATGTGGATAAACAACAAAAAAATAAAATCATCTATACTGTGAATTAGGAAGAATAAACAGCAGTTGCATGGAACAAATACCAGTGAGGGTGAAATTAGTAACAGTCACAGTTTTTGCTGATGTTGCCCCTGCCTGAACTATTTTACTTTGACATACCTTTAGACAGTAGGATTTCACAAGTTAAAAGGATGATATACTTTTTTAGTAGAACCAAGTGATGTACCATAACATTTAGCTCATGATTCCAGCATTTCTATACTGAAGAGTCCCTAGACTCACAAACTTCTGTCCAGATGATTAATCTGAATACTCTGCAGTCCCCCAAAGCAGTCCATTATTTCCCACAAAGCCTTTAAAACTTCCTACTAAATTCAGGATTTTGAAGTGATGTCTGGCTAACAGATGTGCTTGTTCTGACACTTTTAGATATCTTCCCTCAAAACAAGAGTCCTTTCAACAATTCAAAATCAAGGCAATGGCAAAATTCCTATTGATTTAAAAAGATACACTCAACTCTTGAAATAAGGAACTGAGCCTGCCTGTCAGTCACTTTGTATGTAACATCAGAATAAATACAGAAATTCCAGTCTCCATGTTTATCCATCAAATTGTTTTCATTATCTGCACTTTAAAAATACGGCAGAATGGAAAAAAAGAAGTTTTGAAATGGTTTACAGGAGAAATGAAGGCTGAGGTTAGATGTAGCCCAAGAAGCTACCATGAGCAGCAGAAGGGCTGCAAGAAGTCTCCTGTCCCTTGAGAATGGGGCTTTGAGCACCCTGGTCTAGTGGAAGGTGTCCTTGTCCATGGCAGGTGGTCTGGAACTAGATGATCTTAATTTAAGGACCCTTTCAAGCCAAACAATTCTATGATCAGATGGGACATTTATGGCAGTCTCCTCAGCAGATTTCCACTCCTCTGAAATGATCTCACCCAATCTGCAAGACATCACACACCTCATTTCTCCTATTGCACCCCCTTGGATCTGCATTTCTGCTCACAGAGTTGTACAGTGCTGAAACCCTCCAGGCTTCAGGGTCTATGTCTACAGTCTGCAAGACTTAGGGGAAAACTGGATCATCTCTGTGCAACCACAAATGCTATAAAAGCAGATAGAGGTCAGAACCAGAACCTTTTGTGTCTCTGGTACAAATCTCTACGTGGTAAATGCCTCATTACAGACTAATGATCTGTTGGAGAGAGAACCAGGAGACCAGGTGTACCACTGAAGTCTTAGAGAAATATTTGCCAGCAGAGTTTCAGTTCTGGTCAGGGAAACTTAACAGCCTTAAACACCACAACTGACTAAATAAATGCCTTATAATTTTATAAATGACAGCAGGAATGACTGCAATTATGCTTATTAGCAGATAAAAATGTCTCTAAAGGATTGGATTGGGGGGGGCTTATAAAGCAAAACAGGAAACAGGCTCATTGAATACATCTGTGGTGCATGGTTAATCTGAGCCTTGCATACGTTCATTTTCCATGCCAAGCATGATCAGTATAAGACATGATTACAGTCTATCAGTTCTAGGGGTTAGAGCATGAACTACTATAGAAAACTAGCTTAAAATTATAATCATGTTAAGATATTATATGTATTTTCTGAAAGATCTGCTTAGCAATTTCGTATTTTGACTGCTTCAACAATATTCCCAGAACCAAGCCTTTAAAATTCACTACCTCATTATTTGCTTAGGCTTTTTCTGAAGTCAGACTAGGAAAAAAGTTGCAACTAAGTTACAAGTTCTTCTCTGTAACCTGCTTGTGCTACATTCTGTTTGATTGAAATTTCACATAATTTATGATTTTTACAGCCTTCAAGAGTGGCAGGAAGAGGAAAGAGAAAGTAAGAGTTATTAATCAATCATATTTCAACGATTTTGATATTTAGGATAAAATCAGGGATCCAGAAAGAAAACATGTATGATTGATTTCAATATCTCTGGGATTTCAGATTTCTTATTACTGATTTGCTTAAATTGTAGATAATTTAATTACTAAAGTACCTAACTGATAAAATAACTGGGCAGAGGTAAAAAGAAAAATCACTAATGATAAGTTAGCCACTAACAAACCTAATATTTATCCTTTTAAAAACTCTTACATCAAGATTAACTAGCTCTCCTGCCTTTAGAGCCAGGCACCATTCCTGATTCCTATACAGTGAAAACCATAAAACACATTCCACAGACAAAGAAAGATGTGCAGTGCGGGACCTCCAGAAGCAATTCGCAAGTTGGAGATCACAAACTCTCTCAAGGATCCTGCTGTTTTACTGCCCAGCCAGGCTGGGCTGGGCTGGGCTTGCAGCTGGGACCCGGGTGAGCTGCTAATCTTGGCCTCCCTGGTGCTCGCAGCGAGAGGGACGGAAATGATGCAGCGGTGCCCGGTGCCAGCCCAGCCCCGCTGTGCATCCCACACCACCCTCCCTGCCCAGCCCTGCTCCAGCCTGGAGCTTCGTGCTGAAACCTTCCCTGGCACTGCTAGGGCTGACTGGCTAAGGTAGGTGAGGATACCCAGATTTCTGACTTAAATTTCATCCATCACCACAGCTGAAAGACTTTATTTTTCATATTTCAAAACCTGCCAAGATCGTGCTTTGTATTAATTTAATATTACTATTGTTATTTTCCCCAAATGTGCAATTCCTGCATCAGAAAGATCTAGCTGGGTACTATGTTTGAGATGCTAAATCTGCATGAATTCTTTGGAAATATTCAGCATTCACTTGCTCAGAATGGCAAGTTTCAATGAGATTTTCCTTGCTTTAATCGGTTTGAGCTAGCTCTTTGGCATTGTCTTATAAATAATAGAAGCTACACACTGCACTGTTATAACATCATTCATCTAAGGATCTCATAACTTAATTAAGAGGGACACTGTCAGGTTAAAAATCATATATTTTTCATTAAGTAATTTCCTTATCTATGTTACTAATAACATTTGAGGCTATTAAGCTGGAACAAATTCTTAAAATCTAATTTAACATCTACTACTAGCATGTATATATTATATATACACACATCTGGTTTACTCTCTGAGATATTAAAACAGATGTGCTAGCTTTACTTTTGAGTTGGTTTCATTTACAGATTTTCAAGTGTGAACAGTGTTCTTCCTTCAGAGTCATATAAACACTCCACAAGAACATTTAAATGCAAACAAAAAAGTGTATTAACATCCAAGAAAATAAAACATATGTTTTTGTTAATATAAGACTTGCAAGGATTCAACAATAAAACTTTATTTTTGGAGAAAACTGCCTAACGTTGTATGGTGGTTATTTTCACTTTCTCTAAAGGGAAGGTGACAAGTACTATTTCTGTAGTGCTTAATTATGGGAGAGCACAAATCTGTTTGCTGTGAGGGAATACATCATTAATAAATTCATTCCGCTATATTTGAGCCTCTTCAGATAACGAGAAAAGTGCTGCTACTTCACTGAGGCTTAAAGCAAGGCTCGTTTTTTGATGGGAGAAGCTAGCTGTGGGGCAAGTTAGCATAATGAAGTTCCTACCTGTCAGAGTTTAGCTCAACTCTGAAGTTGTTGAAGTCGACGTGGCACTGCCATAATAGGGGGACAGTCACTAAAGCACTGCGGGGTCCCTGGGTATCTATATAAATAAAGTGTAACATCAAAAACCAGACTGCGTATTTTTCCAGGCTTCACTTAATACAGGGTAAAACTGAGACACATGATCAAAGTCACACAGTGAGTCGATGATAAAACCAAAACAAAAATCCATAGCCTGCACCATTCATTCCTCACTGAACTACTTAGTTTCTTCCTGACGTTTCAATGTAATTCATATGAAGAACAACAAAGAAGAAAGCTATTTTTCACTTTTATTAGCTAACACAGCAAGAAAGATGGGGTTTTGACTTCCAGTAGGCCATTTTGCTTCTCAAGAGATTCCTCCTCTTTCTTCCCTTCCGTAGGTTCAGTGATCAGCAGAGCAGGTGTTCACTTGCAGATCCAGAGCTCCTGACACAAAAGGGGTTTTATATTTCATTTTGCTTTTCAATGGTCCATTGCTCAGACATCAGTCCCAGAAGACATTCTGCCAACTACTAAACTTTTTAAGCAGGTGGGGGTTGAAATGAGAAGCAGGTCATGGAGTCAATAGCAGCAAGTCAGCTATGTCTACTGTTTAAAAAGAAAACTGCACTAAGACTGGAAAAAACACCAATAATAAAAACATACAGCCAAAAGGCCTCTCAAGAGCTGGTGAGGAGCCATGGGGTGTGCTAAAGCCAGCCCTGAAGAATGGCGGTACAACCTGATAGTCACAACTAAACACACCACTGTTGTGCACAAGACTCCCTGAAATGAGAAACTCTAGGGTTCTTCAGCTTAAATGAGACTGCCTTCATACTCAGCTGCTAATGCTACATCTCAAGGTTAACACATTTCACATTTCAGAGACAACAGGAAACTAGGCCAAGGACCACCTCCTATAACAGGAATAATTAAAGAAACATTATTCTGCCTGAAAATGTGTTTTATGCGGTAAATGTGTGAGCTTTCAGAGGTACCCTTTTGCTGGCTGGTTGCATTCCGTGTATATTTGTTTGCTCATGGCCAAACCTCTGATAACCTCTGCTAAAACTTTCCTTATTTCACATTAACAGCATTTTATGTCGAGGTCAGATAAAACTGCATGAGAGTCATAGTTTTCAAAAAGGGCAGGAGATGTATCCAGGATGCTACAAAATATAGATGCCAAAGGCAGACTTTTCATGTTGCATCTATTCAGGATCCAGGACACAACAGCTTAGAACCCATGGCATTGGTCTGAATGGTGACATTTCTGTATCATCTGCCAACCAGGAAGTTGCTTCACGGGCTTGGTTAAGTCTTTCAGATTATCAGCATTTCATTTTTGTAATCAGTAATGCATGGGACTTGTCTTGAGTGACAGTGCTTTAGCACCGTGAAGTCCAACCATCATTATGTACATCTCAGCCAAGCTAGCCAGGGACAACAGAGAGGATAATGCTTCTCAAAGCTGTATTTGTGTCTTTATGTTGTTGTCTTAAAAGTATGAGGTCTGATTAATCTGGTATTAATGTGTATAATTGTCTCATTAATCAGCACAGACCTTTTTCAGCTCTATGTATGCTTCAGCAGTGAATAAATTGTAACAGTGATGGTATTTTTTCAAGTAAGACAATTTTTAAATGTCACACACACATATATATGTCTTAAGATATCTGCCTTCCTCCCTGGCTATTCATAAGACCAGAATATTGAATTTAAAAGGGAGCTTGTCTAATATACCAAAATCAATCCTTAGAGTCAAGCACAGCTATCACCCTTCATGCCTACTTTGCTTGCTTTAAGGCTATGTTAATGCCCAGAAAGCAAATTTAGTCCTCCATTTCTATGCTTAGGGAGGTTGCCCTTAAAATTTAGAAACAAATCCTTAGTTCATGGATTTAAAAATACTGCTGAAGCCAAAGTAAAAAAGAAAAACCCAACACATTAAGACTTGCTACAACTTAAAGTTCATATTTACGGTAATTACCAGGGAAAAGCATCACAGCAAACCAGCTGTAGCTATTTATAAAGGAATTTAAGACTGACTCTGGGGTCCGATATCCTTTTCTTGTGGACAGGCTGAGCACACAGGGAAGATGTTCACAGTATAGTACTCTTAAAATGCTAAAACAATTAGCCAGAGTAACCATGAGCCAATGGCCTCAACCCTTTCCACATACAGGCTAACAAATTCAAGTTGACCATTACCCTGAAATAATCCTGGTAGGCCACAACATGGTGATATTGATTACACATGTCCAGTTCAAAGCTGTTGCAAAACACAGGTGGAGAGCTTGGTTTTTCAGAGCTGAGCATTAGCAACAAAATACTTGGGTTTTCAGTGCTGATTACACAGGAAACCAAATGAGTTTCTATGCTTGAGCAGCTGGAAGCAAATATGATTGTATTCCACACCTCTCTCTCCTCTACCCATTCTTGGGCTCACACATGAACTAATTCTCCCCCTCAGATACTGGCTCATTTACTTTCTTCCTTCCTCTTGCATTCCTCCAGCCTCCATGTCCATACCAGCTATCCCCTCATGGTTTTACGAAGTGTTCATGTTCTCCCTTCCCTCTTTAGCCATGGCAGGAAACCTGCAGAAGGGCTTTTTCCCCCCAGCCACCATCGTGTCAGGTTGTGTTGAGCCCAGTAAGGCAGTAGCTGCTGCAGAAATGCCCTGCTGGGAATGGGTCCCTCTAGGGCTCATGCAAGTGGCTAAAATGAAGGCTTTTGGTCTGTGTTTGGCTATCATCAGACAGTACAGCCACTAATTATAACTTTGCCTTTCCCTCACCTCTCCCTGAACCAGTTTCCTCTCTTCCCTGTGAGGAGAGTTAGACGTGGAGTACATCCTTTGGGTATGGAAGGAAGGCCTCCTTCATTAAATGCTATGAAGTGCTTTGCTACCCTCAGAAGTGTGGTGTTATTTAAGTGCTAATCACTCTAGTCTTCAGTATGTCCAAAATTATTTCACTTGTAACCAAAAAGCTCCATTGTCACACATTACATTGCTGTTGCACTGAAAAATAATTAACAGCCTACATTTTGGGGTCCATTATTTCAGCTGTCTGCCTGATTAGGGAATTATCCAGCATTCCCAAGTTTTCAACAGAGAAATTAGAAAACATTAAAAAGGTAGGCCAGGGAACAGCTCTATGAAACAACTCAGACAAAGAATGAGAAAAGAGACCATTCCTTCCAAACACTAAGACACAGCAATAGCTAAAAGTCAAGGCAATCTGACGTAACAATCAATCTATATGATAATTTAAGAAGGTAATCTTTTAGATAGAGTCCCAAAGACTATCAAACTCAAGTATTCAGTAAACCATTCTTAACCAGAAATCCTAAAAGTTATGAGGAACAACACTTAATGCTCAAAACAGAAAGTATAACATATGGTGATCTAATTTTCAATTTCAAGCAACATATAAAATGGGATGTATACGAGAGAAAAAATCCCTAGTACTTGGAGCACTAGCAAATGAGGAATTCACTGTCTCCTCTCTTGTTTGTACAGAACCTCTTCAATGTCTTGCCTCTCTAGAATCAACCAACTTGATAATCTTGAAGCCTAGCTAATACACTGGTGTAAGTCAGCAAAACAATATCCTTGACAGACCCCAACAAAATCAGGTGTGGCTGAAACTGCATCCAAGCAGATCTCACTTCAGTGCCCAGCAGGGTAAGACCTGCATCACTTCTTTATCCTTCAGAGCTTCCATATTCAGTTAGCTAACACTGGGCAAATACTTGAATTACCAGAAAAGCCCCCAAAAAACCATCAAACCACCCTTCCCCCTGAAAAGCCCCAAACACTGCAACAACAAACCCAAACCACAAAAAAGCCTAGGTGAAGAACCAGTGATACAAAATGAATATGATTGATATGAATATCAATGAATAAACACAGCAACCTCCAAAGCTTTCAACAGATACATAAGTAAGCTGCAAATTTGCACCAGAACAAATCTTTAGTAGGAGGTAGAGCAGCAAATGTCTTAGAAGGCAGTACAGGTATTTTAACAACCTGAATCTGAAGATCAAACTCAGCCTCTGAGGCACAGCAGTCTGGGAAGGGGCATCTTTCAAAGACTCTTTCCTTACATTCCAAACTGGTGGTTTGGGTTTTTTCTTTCCCCTTACTGTCTCAAAGCTGTAGAAAGTCATCTTTCTTTTCTTTCCAGCTCCAACTCCTGACTTCCAACACTGCCAGCCAGGCCAGCACCCAATGCACTCTGCCTCCAGCCACTGTGGAATTTCTCACCCTGGCACCACATGCCCAGCTGTGCTCATGGAAGTGGAAAATCTGACAGTATTGTCAAAGACACAGCTTGTGATAATTGTTCCTCATAGTTCCTCTGTCAGTGAATGTTCTCATATTCCTCTCACAGGAAAGCCACTATACCGTTCATATCCCTCTGCTCGCAGCCACAGAATTCCTTTTTGCCATTAAAGCAGCAGTTAAATATGTTATAATGTGAGAAAAGGTTTAAAAATCTTGTGCAGATTAAAGCCAGGAACGCCGTAACTGTATCTAGTTTAGTAAGTTCTTTGTGTAGCATAAACATGGGAAGAAATGGGAAAAGAACCCAAAATGTATCTATGTTTATGTAATACAGATGGATGTGCTTCATGCCTGTAAAATCCTTATTTTATAAATCCAATACATAGCTTACACTTGTGTTAATGCAAGAAAGAAGAATCACTATTACACTACAAACACTCTGGGGTAAATTTTAAACAAAACATAGAAAGAAAAGCTGTGCAGTAACTCACAGCCAGGCAGAGATCTGGCGTTCACACAACAGATCCCAGGATGAGGAACCATTTTATCCTGAGATTCACAATTTCCACCTTCAGAACAATCCAGCGTTGGTATCTATCTACCCTCATTAGAAGGCCACTGTTACCATTGTGCCTGAGCTCCCCTCGATGCCCAGTGCCTCCATCCCACTGTCCCAGGGAGGCAGAACATGCTGCTTCCCCAGGGAGAGAGGTGCTAAAGTATGGGACAGCCCAGGGCTGGAGTGTTTCAGGCTGGTAAGGTGTTCAGTTTTTCTCTTAAGGGCATGTTACATGGTTTTGGGTTTCTTTTTAGGAACACAGAACTTAAAAAAAACCTGCCAACAAAAATCCTGCTCACTCCAGCAGGACAAGGGCTGCACTTTCTAATGTTCTCCACCGATTTTCCTTCGTTTTTCCCTGTCCCCAGACACAACCAGTGATGTTGTACCTGATTAGTTGCAAGTCATCTTTTTCTTTTTTTTTTTAAAGTGCTAGCTAATGCTTGAAGTGTCAAAACCTAAGTCATGACTGGAGGGACATTCTCTCTGCTGCTTCCTTCTGTTCCTTTAGCTACAAGGTGAAGTGCCATTGCTATTGGAAGTGGAATAAACAACATTCCTACTCTACCCAAGACAGTTTCTTGGAGCAATTTTCCATCCTTATATCTGTGCACACTCCTGTAAAAGCAAGCCCTGTGCTGATCTCAATACTTTTAGGTGAGAGCTTATGTTAATAGAGCAAATTAAGCTATGCAGTTTCACACCACCTCTAGCTGGTTCCAGACCAGGCCTGATCTCCCATCAGAAACAGAGATGACTTGAAACCAAAATAATTTAACCAAAGCCACTCAGGTATTACACTGGTATCTCAAAGTAGCTTTGGTGATCCAGAAAACATAAATAAATGGCTGATGCTCAACATGGGAAGCAATGTGGTTGGTAATATATCAAGTAATATTCTTTCTTTTGAGTACAGAGAAAAATGTTCATAGTCCCTACAACCCCTAGTAACCCCAACAAGGGTCTCCTCCATTTGTTTCTTCACAGAAGTAGGTGTACCCTAGTCACAAATCGGTGTGTCTCTTCCAAAAATTAGTCATCACATGAGGCAATTAAGAAATACCTTAACAACTAAATGGAAGTGCACAAAATCCTTAGGCACTCAACAAAATTTAGGCCAAAACTATAAACCATGCATAAATAATAAATGTATTTAGTGCAATGAATGCCTTTTCCTATACATTTTGTATGTTGTGAATTGCAAGAAATGAAAAAACATGAAGTAGATACAAATACATGCACACACAGAGAGAAAATTATGTGGCCCTTTCTAGCATGAAAAGGAAATTATTAAAAGTTGGATAAACAACAACGGAGGATATGACAGGGGCAGCTGGAGAACCACACTGGGGGACAGAACTTCTAAGTGAATCCACACAAAAAAATGTCTCCCCTGACAATCCGTTGTTCTTCAAAGAGAATAATGATTCTAGAGATGAGTTTGCATTTGTCTTCGGATGTCACAATAAATGCTAAGAAAGCAGCTGAATGAGAGTTATTATTTCCTCTGAGCAGCAAAGGATTTGGGTAGCCTGTCAGAACACCAGCACCCGCAATCTGAGGGCAGATACAAAGCAGCAGCAAGCTAGCAGGGAGCTCAGAATCTGTCCAGGGCCCTGGGAAAGGAAGATGAAAGAGGCTATGGGGCAAACTGGAGATCTACAAAAGGTAGATCTAAGGACCACAACTACAAGGCAGCTGTTAAACCGTGAGGGAAACAGGAATGCTGTTTGAGAATGCGATCACAGGAGGCGCAATGTTTTCCAAGACCAACAGAACACAAATGCACGCAAACTGGCGGAGAACGTGCTCCACAGAGGTCTATGCTACTTTGTTGGAGTAACTCAGTTTGGTGGTACTGGGGCTGCATCCAAGTCCTTACCCTATTCACACATGTGCTACTCTGAGCACAGCAGAAGGACTGGTAACCCATCGGTGCTCAAGAGTATCACAGCTACATTAGGGGCTATCTAATCCTCCCTCTCTAATTGAGCACATTGGGCACAACATAAATCCAGCCCTACCTCTCAGTAACAAGATGCTTTTCCAACTGGCCTGATGGAGTACTTGGCCTGGTGATGAGTCTCACAGTCAGATGTGCAATCTACCCTCTGGCTCCCTGTTGGTTTGGACTCATTGCCTATATACTCTAATACCCAAGACTGCAAGAGATAAAAGAGAGATTCCTGTTAGACTGTATAAGACAGCATGTTACAGACAATAGGTAAGCCATGTCCTTGGCACCTGCTGTTGGCAGAACTGGCCCTTTCCACTGCACACTCTTGCCTGCTGAGCTCCTCTATGGAAGAAGACAAGTGTAAATTACACAAAATGATTTTCAAGGCACTTTCAGGCAGCTGGAAAAACATCACAAACTGACCTAACAAAGTAGGGTGTAACCTCCCACTTGGTCAGGCTGCTTTGGAGTGTTGGTGTCACAATACTGAGGAATCTGTTTCACTATTTGCTAAAACTTCCATGGCACATCTGAATATCTTTGTTTAATCAGAACTAAATCTAAAATGGACGATGGATTGTGTTATGAAAGCATAAAAATATTTTTTAAATCCGCAGCCCTGCCCTCCGCCCCCATACCATTCTATCAAAACATACACGGAAAAGTGTTTACAAGTTACAGTCTTCCAGCTAAGCTTAGTTTCCTGTATGTATTTCAAATGCAATGTCTCAAGAACACACACATACAAAAATCTAAAAATGCAGGTGGGGGCTGCCCAGGGCTGAGCTTCAAATTTTAGATTTGAACCATGTTATCTTCTTATCCATTGGCTTCAGTCTTTCAGTTTTCCTCACTACAGCTGGGTTATAGGATGAAGTTCAGACTACAGCTGAACAAAGGGGAATTCTGCCTTTTCTGCATGTCAAGGTACTCACAATTAAGGGGATCTCAGGATCACAGTTTAATTTGGCATTTTCAAACCTGAGATTTCTTCATTTCAAAGACTGAGGTAAGTCTGTAAATTTCAAAATATCTAGCACACCATCAAGAACAAGAGAACAGAGCAATCAGCAGAAGAGAATCAAGTGCTTAAACTAGGACAGACATAACTGACACAGATATTGGGTTTGCATGACAAAGCTTTGGTAGCAAGGGGGCTATAGGGATGGCTTCTTTGAAAATCTGCAAGAAGCTTCCCCTACATCCAACATATCCAGGAACAAATGGCTCCAAGGCCAAGGCTGAGCCCATCAGTGGTTGTGACAGCTCCTCTGGGACAATGTGCTTGAAAAGGGGGATAAAAAACTACAGGACAGCCACAGTAGAAAGGAGTTAGAAGATGTGAGAGAAACAACTTTGTAGGCATCAAGGTCAGTGGAGAAGGAGGGCAGGAGGCGCACCAGGCATTGGAGCAGAGATTCCCCTGCAAACCCTGGCACAGATCATGTGAGGCAGTATGTGCACCCCCAGCCCATGGAGGTCCACGGTGGAGCAAAGATCCACCTGTAGCCCGTGGAAGAAACCACAGCAGTGCAAGTAGATTCCTGAAGAAGGCTACATCCCCTTGGGAGGCCCACACCGGAGCAGACTCCAGACCTGTGACCCCAGGGACAGAGAAGCCCACAGTGGAGCACGTTTGCTGGCAGGACTCGTGACCCTGTGGGAGATCCACACTGGGGCAGCCTGTTCCTGAAGGACTGCACCCT
Organism: Drymodes brunneopygia; assembly: GCA_013400955.1. NCBI lineage: Eukaryota > Metazoa > Chordata > Aves > Passeriformes > Petroicidae > Drymodes > Drymodes brunneopygia. Next base: position 191,517 of record VZTZ01033647.1, read on the forward strand.
GTGGAAGGGACCCATGCTGGAGCAGCTTGTGAAGAACTGTAGCTTGTGGGAAGGACTCACGTTGGAGAAGTTCATGGAAGGCTGTCTCCCATGGTGGGGAGCCCATGCTGGAGTAGGGAAAGAGTGTGGGGAGTCCGCCCCCTAAGGAGGAAGGATTGGCAGAGACAACTGATGATCTGACCTCAGCCTGCATTCCCCATCCCCCTGTGTCACTAAAGGGAAGACTTAGAGAAAATCAGGAGTGAAGAGAAACTCAAGAAGAAAGAAGAGGTAGGGGGAAGGTGTTTTTAAGATTTGGTTTTATCTCTCGTTATCCTACTTTGATTTGACTTGTAATAAATTATATTAATTTTCCCAAAGTTGAGTTTGTTTTGCCAATGATGGTAATCATTGAGTGATCTCTCCCTGTCCTTGTCTCGACCCAGGAATAATATTTTCTCTCCCCTGTCCAGGTGAGGGGAGGAGTGATAGAGTAGCTTTGGTGGGACCCTACAGATCAGCCAGGGTCAGCCCATCCCACATGGAACTGGGCTTTTCTTCATTTCACTCTCACAATCCTGTGGTAAACCATTTCACTTCATCTTTGGTTTAATTAAGGAAAAAATTTATTGAAAACTCTCATGCTCAGAATGAGAACATATTAATCTTTTGTTCTGAGTAATAAGGTGCAAAGAAATGTAGTCCTGGCAGGATACTAATTTTTGATGTTGTCAATTAAAAAACTTCTCCTGGTGTTTTGAATGGAAAAATCTCTCAGAAAGTGTTTTTATCGAAGCACCCAGTTCCAAGTCCTGGATTATTAGGTTAAGCTCCGTCAGCAGAGAGACCAATATAAATGCTTTTCATACCATCTGCCTTGATGCCTTGACAAAAAAATAAAGAAGAGAAAATACATAAGTCCAAAATTCTCTGATTTTAACCTGTTTCCCTTTAATACAAAGCTGGGAAATTCAGGTCCTAAAAATATAAAATTAAAAACACGTGATTACTTTCTTCTTTTTATCTTTCCTCAAAACCTTCCAGAACATCCCAAATCACCCAGTATTTCCAGGACATAATTTCTTTTTCTATTTTGAAATCAGAGGAGCAGCTTTAAGTAAGTATAAGCGCTAGCAAATCATTTGCTCCACTCCCTTTTGCTGTTATGAAGAGAGCTTGTTACAGTCCGTGCATTTTACCTGGTGTTTATTAGGAGGCTCCATACAATTACCAGGCTTTTGATTTTCCTGTTTAAAAACAAATTATGGTGGTGTGCAGAGCCTTGCAATATTAGGCAGCAACTCCAACAGCTAATGATGGAGGACAGTGCCTCAGTGAAGGTGTTAACAATCCATCTGGCCAATTAAAAGAGTGACTTAGGCAGAGCCCGATACTATTTCTCAATTATGGTGGCTGTGACATCAAGATTTGAGAAGCAGCGAGATTTAGTGTGAAACAATCAGGTGAATCCATACAGAGAAAAACCAGGGAAGAGCTGCTGTAATCCCACAGCAGAGAGGAAAGGGAAAACATTATCTGCCAGAGATGTACCTTGACTTATCAACACGAAAGAGGGCTGGACTTCAAAAAAACCAAACCAGCTCAGACATGAAACAGATACTGATAAAGTCTGTCTTCCTATAGATTTGCAATCAAAGCCTGTGAGCAGCAGACAAGAGGAGTACAATTGTCTTCCTCTCCCACAACAAAGATAATGTTCTCTGTGAGCAGAAGGCAGCCTGTGCTGTGGCTCTTCTGTGTTGGCCAGCCAACTGTCCTCTGCCAAACATGCTCAGTTGATAAGTTCTGCTTGTTTTTCCCTCAGCAGGGACACTACTCTGAGTTTTTCTCCTCTCCTTAGATACCCATGCTGTAGAAAATGAATAATCTTTTCAGTTCTTGCTGACTTTCAGCTGAATGATATCGGCACTCTCAACAGCTACGTATGGGTGTGACATGTGGGCACAGGGACAGGCAGTCCCACAAACTCAGTGAGACAATTTGGTAACCAGTACTCCAGGAGCCTGAGGTGCCTAAAATCTGAAAGTGGCTCCAAACATGATCTTAAGCCATGCCCAAGGTAAAGAGAGACCAAGGTCTTGTTCTGTTTCTGCCTTCCCATATGGACCTCTGTGAGGCCTGAACATGCACTCCTTTCTCTCGTGGGTTATTTCTCATGACGGCAGAAGCAGGCCAGCAGGATTGCCCACTGCTTAATTTGGACAGGGATACTGCACAGGACTACACATATTTCATATCACAGACTCTTTTAAAACTTTTTTCTTGTTTTTCCTTGTCTTGCAGCACTAAAAGCATCTCACTTGAACTCAGAAGTAAACAAAAACATTTCTTCCTGTCCTTTCCTACCTGAGAGACGACTTCTGCCCTCACTTTGAGGAGGTTAGCACAGCCCTTCTTTCTCATAGCCAGTCTCCCATGTCAGCTTTTATTCCTTTCTCTCATCTTTCAGCCATGACAGGAGAAAGAGTTAAAAATCTCGTGCTGTTTTCTGGCCAGTGCCTTCTTAAGTATGTCACCCCTCCCCACGCACACAGGAGTTGCACTGCCCTCTCCCTGGATGGTTCCACATATCTGTTCTCTGAAGTTACAGAGATGGGAATGATTTTCCTCAACATGAAATGCTGCATAAAGAGTGTGGGTGGGAAATATGCAGTGTAATGGAACTGAAACCCCATAAGGGAAATCAACGCAGGCAGCTTCTGATACACTATTTACTTGGATAAATCATCCATTTTTCTCCCGGGCCAGATGACTTGAGGTATCACCTACCCAGGATGGCGAGTGCAAATATAAATAATAAATAAAACTGACTGAGGAAGAATTCTCACTGTAATGGGGTTTTGTAGAGAACTAAGTTTCAGTTAAACTTAATCCTTGCTGTCTTCTATGTCTCCAGCAGCAGAAACATCTGGTCGGTTTTAGATTCCCCTTGGATTCCCAACTTCAAAGGGAGTTATAAAGAATAACAAATACATGTACTGGCACTGAAAAAAAAAATTAGAGCAGCAGGAGAGAATGGTAAAATTGTCCTTATTTGACTGCTAGTGACAGGCGCCACAGGCAGAACTGTGAGAAAAAATCTTAACGGCTCAGGCAAATAAGCTTTTTTTTTTTTTTTAATGACTGGCTCTCTGGACTAATGACGCAGAAAATCTATGGGATCTGCCCCATAATGGCAAGAAGCACATGTGCCAGCAAATATGCACGCAAGGGTATGCAGAAAATAGATTTCAAATCAGATATGTACTAAATAATAGGCAGGAAAGCAGGAACTAAATTTTGTTCCCAGCCTTTTCACTTATAGTGCCCTGTGTGTACTGCTGGCTAAATAATGCAGGTCCAAATTTTGGCTCCTTAAAGTCAGTAGGTCGTTGTAGATTATGGCCAGAAACAGTGACTGTCACATGCACTTTTCAAATCCTACTTCAAAACCTCCAGGAACAGGGGTAGGTAGGCAAACACAGTAACAGATGTCTGCATCTCTCTGTCTTTCCTTTACTCTCTGGTGGCTGGAAAGTGAATGCTATGCTCCTTTCATGAATGCAGCACACCAGCAACTACTTATGACATGTTTTTGCCCTTATGTGCCGTGAAAAGAAGCATCTAGCTTCACCTTCTGGATCAATGCACTCATGAAATGATCACACCCCATTCCTCACTTCATCCATGCAATATCAGGACCTCCTTTTTCCATTTATTGTTTACCACTTCAGTCATAGGGTTAATAAAACAAATGTAATATGAAGGATGTGTGAGGATTCAGAGACTTGTGTGAAACCTCCTATCTGCTAAACATTAACTTGTGCTGCATGAATATTAACTCTTGTATGAAAGCTGAACTTGTTGCCCCCTTTCATCAAAACTATAGACTCCTAAATGCCTGGGATCAGGTAATGCAAATTTATAAGATGGGTGCCAGAGAGGAAAATTACAGAATAGGCTTTTGCAAATAGTATTAAAACCACAGCCATGCTTCTTTCACCTCTCTTTACAGAGAGTCCATAGAGTATAAGTTTTGAAAGCAGTCATCGAATAAATTCCAACGATTCCTGAATCAAAGAGACTGATCAGCTTGTGTATATTTGATGGGACAAGAAAAGCTGTATTTGGCAAATAAATTATTTGTTACAAATAACTCATTCAGTTCTGTTGCTGGAGCTGCAACCACGACTTTTTTCGTGACCTTATTTTGCCTTATTATGTCATGAGGTAAGCAGCTTCCCATTGTTTCATCTTAAAAGATATTTCAGGGTTTCTTAAATGCCTCACATAACAGCAAGATGATATCAAGATTTTCCCATAAATACAGCAATCTCATATTCATATGAAACTTTCAGAAGTTTCAGTTGCAAAAATCTGAAGTTTTGTACAATGCAATGACCAAAGGACTTACACACTTCTTCAACAGCTCCCTAACTGAAGGATGCTATTCCCAAATTTATTTCTCACTGAATTTTAAAAACTTGTAAGTGAAGACGCTTCACAAACTGCTATAGAAATAGGAATTAAAGAATATACTGTGGAATTTGTCATGCCTGAGACAGGAATCAGCAGTTTCTGAAGCTGCTGCCATATCTCTGTTACACAGTTAAGTCTGAAAAGGAAATTCAGAAGTAACCTGAATACACACAGTCAGGAAGACAATGCTATGGATGGCGTTCTGCTAAAAGTTTTGTGGGAACCATTAGGATAAACTAATTTCTTTTGCTCAAGTTAACTTTTGGGAAAGTCTCTGACTTCTTGACCTGAAGACACTTGATTCTTGGAAGGGAGCGTGCCTTCTTAGTTGGGCTTCATTACCTGTGTTGCTAAAATCCTCCTATTAGGAACCCTTTTGGAATTATGCTTACAATTGCCATTTGCCAGCAAAATGGCTCATTTACCTCTATAGAAAAGACTGAATAAAAATATCAGATCTCAGGGTTCCCCAAACTCGTACTCCTAGAGGTGATTCCATCAAATAACACTTAAAACCAAGTTAAGATCAGACATTTTGTAACTTCTGTATTTGCAGCTGTACTGCCAGTGCTGATTTGGGGCTGAAGGCAGCCCAGGCTGCAGTAGCTCAAACAGGAGTTTTGGGTTCTGATGGCATTCAGTGTTGTGAATTGAGAATTTCCAACATGAACTCGATCCCCAGCCTGCTCAAGCCAAGGAGAGAACCTGGATGAGGCTCAATACAGGTTCTGAGGGAACTTCATCTGTTTTCTACAAGAAATGGGGGGACATCAGCTAACAAACACTTCATGACTTACACACCAGGACTTCTCCAAATATCTTTCCAAATGTTTCTTTACATCCTGTTTATGGCCCGTTACATTCTCCTGTGACTAGGGCTGGTAGACCAGCTCCTACATGGTCTAACAGTTTCTCAAGTACCTTTCCTGTGCTCTTACATATCTGCAGGCACCCAGGCACAATGCAGCAATTGAATAGAGCCATTAGAAACATAGTTCAATTCCTGATCAACCCTCAGCATGCACATATACATTTGCAAAGCATTAATGGCATGGTAAGCTAAAAACAAACATCCCAATAATATCAGCCAGCTAGGCAAGACCTACAGATGCTTTCTGTTTGCTTGGGGTATTTTACTGCTTATATTATTATCTTTGTGATGTGTGCTGCTCCACCAGCATGCAGGAAATATTGTGAGCGTGTCCACAACATAAACTGTTTCATTTATTTATGAACTGGGGCCTGAGGTGGGGGAGCTTTAATTTTTGTACTTTTTAAAGCCTAAATACATTAATATCCCAGCCCTTCATGTCCAAGACTGGTGCAAAATATATTCTTCAGATTAAATCAGTCTTAAGACTAAATTTAATTTATACTGATATAGTAGGTTACATGATTAATCATGTAAAAAAAATGCTGCTGAGTATAGGAGACAGCTGTTGGACAAAGCATACCTTTCTGTCTGTCTTGTCACAGGCCTGTTTACTGAGCAATACTGAACCAACAACAGTATTGCCCCAATATATATTTACTTAAAGCAGCTTTTCTGTATCACAAAATACCCCTTTTCTGGTTTGAAAACCAGACAAAATAGGTTAGGTGGTCAAATGAATGGAAAAAAAATTCAATTGGTATTACTTTGTCACCTTCTGTTTGCCTCCAATGGGAGTGAGAACTCCAAAGTTTGCAGAACCACAACTTCCACTGAATGGGTGATCAGACATTCACTGATCTATCCCAAACTTACAGAAGTTGCAGTGCTGACATTCTCAAGGAATATGAGATTGTTGCATCTATCCAAGCTCAAGGCAGACAGACCTGAATAACCAAGGTATCACATGAGTGGCTTAAGTAGCTCAGTCCATCAAAAAATAAGGATCATCACACTGCTCAGACAAGGTCAGATGCTTTACATTTTCCAGCAACAGAGCAATTCTTAAGTATACTCTTTGCTTTTAATCTTCACCCTTGCCCTATTTGTCTAATATAACCCCCTTATATTCATGTTTTTCTTTTGCAGAGTGTTCTCACTGAAACAGATTTAGGCCAATCCTGAAGAATTCAAACTTAGACAAAGCAGTAATCTATAAAGTAAAATGCCCCCAAGGCATCTGCCACATTGTGGCCCTTGACAAGACTGCTGCCAGAAGAATTTCACTATTTAAGTATACAGATTCTACATGAGGAAGAAAAAAAGATAATGTGTTATGGGTGTTATACAGGACAAGGAAAGATGCAAAGCAATAACCAGAATGTGTTCTTCTAAGGGAAGGTCCCTTTAAAATCAAATCTTGGAAGTAACAAATAAAGTGAATATACTAGTATTAACTATATAGGCTTTACACTCACACTATCATTACCTTCAACTGTTTGCTCCCTTTGCAAGCAAAGTCAGATAGGCACCCAGAATTTGATTCATAACAGCTCAAAGAGATGAAGTCAGGAGAGCTGAAATGGTATCAAAGGCTTCCCAATTTCCTGAGCAGAAACACAGAACACATTTCCAGGGGAGATCTACATACAGTTGCAGACATGGGTTCTGATCAGCTGTTACAGAGCTAGAAAGTCCAATGATAACATCAATACAAGAAGATTTCAGGGTAGTCTAAGGGTCACAGAATTATTTAGGTGGGAAAAGACCTCCAAGATCATTGAGTCCAACCTTTGACTGAACACCACCACGTCAACTAAACCACAGCATTAAGGGCCACATCCAGTTGAATCTTGAGTGTTTCCAGGGATGGTGGCTCCACCACTTCCCTGGGCAGTCCATCCCAATGCTTCACAACCTTTTCAGTGAAAAAAATCTTCCTGAGGTCCAATTTGAACCTCCCCTGGCACAGCTTGAGGCCTCCTTCCTCTTGTCCTGTCGGGTCCTCACACTTTTTTTTTTTTTTTTTTTTTTTAAAATAAAAAAACTGAATAA
>VZTZ01033647.1:198919-209428 GCA_013400955.1 Drymodes brunneopygia
AACAGATTGAGTAGAATTCCAATGAAGCACTCCCTTAAGCACCATCTAGAAGAACCCAAATACAACCCAACACTTTTGCTTCACAGGATAGCTAGACTTTGAAATTTGCTTTTGTTTCACAGTTGAATTAAACACTGCATTGCAAAGTTACCCATGAAACAAAAATAAAAAATCATTTCAATCAATTGAATGTTGTTTTGACAAAATAATTTTGTTTTGATTGCTCCTCTCAGTTTTGATTTAAATTTTATATTAGAACATAAAATACATTTTTGAAATAAAAGTTTGAAACAAATGCATTTCTGTTCCACAGATGCCAAAAATCTTTATCTGGAAATATGAATAGAAAAAACAAATAAGAGTCCTGGAAGTATTTTTTCTTTTAATGAACTGGTATTTCCCAAGAAGAGCATACCAGTATGTATTTTTTTGTGCCTCTCGTCCTGACCTTCAGTACATTTTAGTGACCTTCAGAAGCTTGTGATATATCAATGACAAGCTAATTATTATTAAGAATCCAGCTGATCTGCTGTTCTTGTCCAAGAACTGGTGGAGCTCACTGATGTATGGAGGGTAAGAGGCTTTTTAGACAGCCAGTTATGTAACAACTAATACACATCTTGTTGGGCCAAGTACCATTAATTACTGCTGCCATTTGGGGAAGAATCAGAACCAGTTCTGAGCAGGATAAAGCAGTGGACTGAGAGTCACAGAGTCCTGCTCCTACAGAAGAATCTGAAGTGAGGAGAAATGAGGGGGATGCCTCAGTTGTTCTGCTCTCCCCTTTAACCTTAAACTTAACTGGTAGAAAAATGTAAGAGCAGTTGTGATTAGTAAGATACTTAAAATCAAAAATTCCTTTTTCTTTAACTGTTAGCTTCACCCGCTAAGAAAGCTCTTGATCACTGCTCATACACTTGCAAATTACTAAAATGCAAAATACCATGAAGTCGTGTGAAGCTTGACTGAAACCAGAAGACAAATCTTGGCCTAAACAGGGAAGAACTGAGGGCTTTCACCCAGATCAGGTAGCAGCAGGAGAGCCAACACATGAAACTGCTCATTTAGGAAGATCAGGAGGAGAGCTGGAGCAGAGCTAGGCCTTTAACCACGACAACACATCATTCCCAGTCATCCCTGGCTCTTTCACCATTGAGACACTTATGGGAAGTGGTTGTCTACCATGCCATTCGGTAAGGGGTTTTTGTAGCATGGTCAGAATCTCAGTAAGAACCAAAAAGTTTTTGTTTCTTCTAAATTGAATTTCTGAATTAAGCACTTGGAGAAGTATTCCAACAACTGTACTGCTTAGTTCCCCCATGAAAGCATTTTTAACCAGAACTTGAACCTGCCTACTACAATATCAGATGCTACACCTGGCAAGGCTGAGATAGGTGAAATTTTGGGGAAAAAATGGTTGGGATTACCTCACTTGTTTTTTAGGTATTAGACTTGGGGAGAGTTATTTGGGAGGAGATAAGAGTGGCTAAAATAAAAGGAGTTTGGCTTGCATATCCTCACCAATAGGTTCTTACCACAGGAGAGAAATACAAAGGCTTGTTCAAAAGCCTGAACTACAATTACCTCTAACAGTTTTTCCTGCTGCACACCAAGCAGACTGTTAAATTTGTGTTCTGCATACTAGACCCATGTACTGACACTTTTCACAATCTGAAAGGAGTTGAAAACTGTCCCCTTCATCTTGTGTGTGCCTGCAGCAAAGGCTGCCTAACCCTTTCCTAACAGTAAGATTCAGAGGAACTGCCTGAGGAGGGTGACTGAATCCTCACCCTGCACAAAATAAAAATACAGATTCAGAGATCAGAGAAAATAAAAAATACCCCAATGCAAGTCCATGCCTCAGCATTCTCATCACTAGCAGTCAATGGTCCTCAGGCTTAGATCCACATCAAGTGAAAAAGGTTCCCTTTACAAAACAGTGCCTCTTCTGAACGAAGGACTTTCAATCCTTTTACCAGCAGCTTCCCTCTCCCTTAGCTGGTCTTAGTTATTAAAACAAACAAACAAGAAAACCCCTCCCTCTGCTAAGCATCCCTCCACTCTCCTCTTTAACTTTCCTTGTCTCTCCCTTCACGCCTCCCTGGGTTTGTTGTTTTTAAGCCCATGCACTAACCTGCTCCCTTTGTTCTTCTTTTTTTTTTTTTTTTCTTTCTCATTCTGTTTGCTTAAAACTCCCAGCCCCAAAAGCAAATTTGGAGAAAACTGGCTTTCTCTAGTTATCCCATTGTTCTTCTCAGGCAAGATCTATTTCAGATGTTTCTATTTCAAATATTTAATGACAGACCTATTCATACAAAGACATGCCAACACCACTCCCCTGTCTCTTTGGCATGATGCAAAGCACAGAAAAAGATTGTCACAAGATACAAGGACTCTGCTGGTCAATGAAATCAAGTTCTAACTCATAAACAGTATGTAGCAGATTCCATACATTGTCACACTTCCCAGAAGCACAGGCCTGACAAAAAGCAGTTTCAAGAGAGACCCCATGGGCCAGACTCATCCTTTTAGCACTACCACAGTGGACTTTGGCTGGGTTCCCTTCCAAGAGGACATGCAGAGAAGCCAAGGACTGTATTGAGCCTTGGAGAGTTAACTTATTTTTGGGGTCTTGTCTTCACTGCAATGTTGTTTGTAAGTACAATCCTAATGTTGCCCCCAGCACGACTCCCACCCACAACAGAAGCCTCTTGCTCAAACTAAGCGCTATTTTAACTTGCCTCTTTGGCCTAAAAACAGATTAGAAGTGGCAGCCCATGTGTTGTAGTCACCAGTGTCAGTAACACAGTGGGAACTCACCATTTCTCCAGTTATGGGTTTAAAGCGCTGATCTAAGATCCTGCCTTGTAACTGGAATCTGGACTGAAAACACAGAACCCTTATTCCCAGTTAACTGCAATAAGCTCAAATGGGTAGAGGTGATGGTCTGACGTTAACCTGCTTCTCCTCTCCTCAGTCTTGCAGTACGTTCTGACAAAGAAATACTCCAAATTCACAGAAGAAACCACATGCCCACAAATCAGTGTCGGATAGAGAACCCTTACAAACACCAGTCTGTAACACTGCTGCAACAAAACTGAGGCAACACAGCTAAAACAATACCAGTTTTAATCACTTTTACTCACTACCTCTGCCTACCCAGGCTATTGTTTGGAGTGAGGACGGCTTTTTGCAAGTCCCTTAGAGTCACCATCTGTGAAGCACAGCACAGCTGCACCAAGAGGCGACATGAACACAGATTTTAGCTTTGTGTGAATTGTAGGTCTTACATATACAGTCAGAAGCATTTTAAGGCACAGGTGGCATGTGAGAACAAGCTAAGGGATCCATACAGTCAGTTGCTGTGTGGCAACTCGAACCTTTTGCATATTGACTGTTACCTACGTGATCCTTCTCTTCACTCTAAAAAATTGGCATGAGATGAGCAAATCTAAGTACTGGCAACTAATGCAAACCACCACAAAAGTGGCCATATTATCATCTGAACATCTCATGCTCTACTTTATTTACAGTCTCCAGGGCTGTAATCCCAGCTGGTAGTTTTAATTAGTAGTGAATGTACTTTCACAACAAACTGGACCTTCTCCTTCTTGGGCATCAGAGATCCCTTCCACAGATGACTGTGGATTATGAAGAGACAAATTTTGGGGATGTTGGGCAGACAGTTTTCTCATATCACATATCTGAAAAACTAGCATCACTCTGGCTCACAAGAGGACTTGGCAGCAAATCAGATTATGACTATCCAGAAGACTCTTCCCTCAGTGTCAAGAGTAGTAAGACACATAATGGAAACTTGCAACAAAGCATAAATAATTCTACTTAGAAGTCAATACAAATTTGTGGACTACAAGGCCAGCTGCAGAGGCTGTCTTTTTCTTGTGAGTTTTGAGGCAAAACACAGGATAACACGGCAAGCAGCACCAGAGTATGTAAATATCTACTCTCTTACTTTTCCCAGTCTGTAGCCATTAGTGAATGCCTGACTACAAAACTGCAAGTGCAGTAGGGTTTTAACAGCCTTTTTCCTCTCCTCGCTCTGGGATTTTTCCTTTCTTGGCTGTAACTAGTTGCAACCAGTTGTGAATAAGTCGTTATCCCTCTGTGCAACTCACAGCAACTAAAAGAAACCAGTGTCATTATGCAATTTTCAAAAAAAAAAAAAAGAAAAAAAAGAAAAGTTTTGTTTTATGGTTAATTATCCATGGTCTATTTACAAAATAAATCAACCCATTGTGCACCACCAGGATTTGTGGCCTCATCTGAACTTTGCTTTTCATTAATCACTTTAAAAATAAAAGCTAACTAGTTTTTTTTTTTCTTCTTTTGGTTTATTACTTGCACTGGATATAAATTGTAAAAATGGTGAAAGAACAAAGTATGGATTATTCACCCTCAGTTTCATGACTTACATGATCTCAGTCTTGTCTTTCTCCACGTGCCTAAACAGATGCACAGTCCAAAAATTCCAACATTCTGTAAGAAATGTAATCACAAGAAGATTGGAATATTTTTTATACTAAAACTTAGAGTTATTAAAAAAAATTGCAAAAAGCTTGCCCTAAGAAACAAAAAGGTGGGCAAACATCTACAAACATATTTAAGCTATTGAAGGAGGCAAATGAAATTACCCATGTAGATATCTAAGTAATACACAAATTTTTTGTGACAGCTGAGTACAAGGCTATTTTGTTTAGACAAAACCTACTTGCAGGCAGGCTGGAGAAGGCAGAAAATGGATATCTGATTTCTTTATGGTGCTTACAATTTATACAAGAAACCAGATTTTTTTTTCTGAAAATGGTTTAATTATATAAAAAGTTTAGATCTAGTCCTTATGAGATGACAGAGAACTACTGAATTTCTGAAAACTGGCCAATGGAGAGGCAGACAAAGGACATTTTTAGCTGCTCTGTTAATAAACCCCAACTAACTGTGTTAACACTTCTTTCATTCTGACAAGAAATAAAATACATATTAGCATAACACTGAAATTCTCAACTAAGAAAGACTTAACAATTTATTTGTCTCCACTACAAACTGTTCGAGCAAAACTGAAAAATAAGAAAGGGTGATAAACAAACATGATAAAAGTATAGACAATGATAGAATACGAAAATATATCCATTTTTTATTTTTCTTTTTATTTACCAGTCACCCTTAAGTGTCCTGTGCCTTTACTATGACAAACAGAAAGTCACAGTGGTCCACTTAATCCCTAATGAAGTGCTACAGATAAAGTTATGCTGTCTGGAGATCAAAAAATGTGATTTGCTGCACTCAAGACCACAACTTTTTATTTCTAAACTTCTGAGCTGGATGCAAGTATAAGAATGACTAGACTTACCCAACAGGTATATTTTAGAAACTAGGATAAAGAATTGAAGCTAAGAAATTAGATCATTAATACTACATAGCATTACTCATAGGAGCTCTGAAAGATAATTCTTGCTTGCCTGTTGGTGTGAAGAAGAATTGTAGAGATTTGAAAAGTTAAAGAAACCCACTGCCTCCTCCTCCACTTTGCAGATGGCTGAGATGCTTTAACTTTCATTTCCAAACATAAATTAGCTCCTACTTAAATGAAAGTAAAAATTTAAAGCTGCCTCCACCTGATTGCAAAGCACAGCGGCCGGGCTGGGAGAATGGATATGCCTTCAAAGAAAATAAAAGCCTTTTTGAGCGACTCCTCACATGAACGCCTGCCCTTGCAGCAGCAAGCTGTGGCCCTACAGCCGCTTTCCATTATAAATGCTAAATTGGGAAATGTTTAACATTCTTTGTTTAATCTTTGCAGTATAAAGAAAAAACAGCTGATTCTCAGAGACATGACAGCCTGAGCAACCATTAGTGATCTGCCTCCCCCTTCCTCAAAGCAGAGCAGGCCATTTCCAGCCTCAGTGGTGACTGACATTTTTTAATCAGGAATGTATATTTAGATGGAACCTAGAAGATGGCATTGAAAATTTGTCATTTTTTTTGTTCCAGTGGTGTAAGGAGCCAAAAACAACCAGGATATTTAATACAAAATGTGAACAGAAAAGCAGTTTAAGAAATATATATAGTGGAAACTATGGACAAAGGTGGTTTCAGATGTTTTTTGCACTGTTTTCTGTTAGTATCTTTTCACAGTCCTTCCATGAAGAAGAGCATGATTATTTATTTTGATTTAAAATATTATCAACTGAGTGTATTTTTCTCTTGTTCATAGTACAGTCAAAGCAGCGAGTCCATCTATTCTGCTGCAACCAGTCACATATAAATCAGCACAAACTCAGGAGCGAGTAACCCTCTCTGCTGCTTACACAGAAACTCTCTTTGTATCTTGTCTCTGGCAAGAACTTCCCTAAAGGGGTGAGTTTCATCATGCGTCTGAAAAGTCACACAAGTCAGAGGTTTCTTCAGTTGAAATTATGAAGTAATATCCCAAATCGAGTCCCCACAGAAACTGAACTAACTGAAATAGTTAGTTTTTTTACAAGATTTTACCCTGGAGCACACTTTCCGGATCATCAAGTTCCCTGCTCTCTTCTACTACAGATATTAAAGGTCACTTCTTAAAGAGTTGTTTTTAAGCCTTTGCATCAACAAGGTGAAGACAGCTTAAACATCCCTCCCACCCCAGCCACCAGCATTCAGCAGCTAGCAGTGACGAGACCAGACATCCAGTGAGCAAACCCATGAGCAAATGAGGATGTGCTCCTTGCCCACAGGGATTCTGACAGAGAGCACGGAACATCCTCTCGTGGGGCTCACTGATGGAGACAGTCCAAAAACAGCCCTTGCCGTGTTTAGTGACAACACAAAACATGAACCACGGTACAGAGGGAAAAGCAAGGAGCATCCATGTGCTGACCCTGCTCGAGGCACTGCAGACATGCCCACAACTCCTGCACACTGCTGGACTTGAGTGACCCTTCCCTGCAGGTGTCACCTGCACACACGGGTTAAACAGCAAGGGCAGGAACACACAGGTTCTCTCCGGGAGAAATGAACTGGCTGCGTTGTTTGCCGTGAATGGAAGATAATAGCTTTGGAAAGGAGGAGTGCAGAACATTCAGTGCAGCTAGGCCTGATCATTTTGTTACAATTACTCCAAAAACATTGCTTCTTGCAGCATTTCTTAGGGACTTCTGCAAGGCAAAAAGACCAGTGAAACTACTGAAGGCGCTAGCAATGAAATACTGATAGTGAAGGACACAAAATTGTCATAAACTTCAACCAAAGTGTGAGAGTTGCAAAAACAACTGTTCTGAGAAAGGGAGGGAGGGAGGGAGGAAACCTTGCAGAATAATTGCTAGATAAAAAGCCTACCATAGCTAATTCAGCACATTGCTGGATACAGCAAAATAATTTAGCCAGCTATTTTTCAAATATACCCAACCCCAAGTATGTGTCAGGGAAAAGCAATAATGAAATTTTAAAATAAAAAAAAATGTAGAGCTCTTTTCATTTTTGTTGTTGTTTTTAAATCTTTAGGGTTCATATTTAACCTTTTCTCTAAAATAACAAACTTGAATTTAAGAAAACTAAGGCACAGATCTTCACAGAGACAGGACTCAAACAGCTTATGTTTAAAAATAAAATAGCAGAGTCTTTTTAAGTTGTGAAGTGAAGACTTATTCATTAAAACTGAATATTAACATCTCATTTCAGAAACTGTTCAAACCATCCCTTTTGCCTATTTTGCCTATGAATTTAGGCAGACAGAAGTTTCACAGGTTGCATGTCTAGCATCTGGTCAAGTCAAATCACCCTCTCCTCCATAAATTAAAATTAGATTTCCATTCTGCAGAACACACAAAATTCCCTCGTTCTGGTTGCTGTTCAACCGTGCATATATAACCAGAGTTTTAGCAGTAGGCATTTACAAGGGGGCTTTTCCCTTTTTAAATTAGAAAATACTCAGGAAATAATGAAATGTTTGTTTGACCATTAAGGAAGGTTAGTGCCTTGATGGTAGTCCACCCAAGCATACAAAGCAAAGCTGGGGACTGAAGACTTGGGAAGTTAGGGTTTACCTAGTGACACGCAGAGAAATGTCTCAGTAACTGAAAAGCAGGCAGATGCCTTTAGGAGGGAAAATTGCTTGTCTGCCATTAAAAGTTATCAGGCTTTGTACACCTATTCCAAGTAAGTCTCCCATTGCAATCAGTGCCGACAAAAAACTTACAGGCTAAGACTCTGAAAAGACAAGCAGAAAGTAATTTTCATCCAAAGACAAATGATCGCTCTTTTGATTAGGTCAAACACTGGACTCATTACTGAGCATGTTCTCTGTAAAGTTACAGCATTTACATCTTCCAAGCATTTTATTAAGGGCTGACAGGTATGAGGGACACCAGGATAAGGGATTTTAAGGAGGTTACTCTCCTCCACTGCATGCAACTATGTTATAAATGCTATTGATATGTTGATTCACCCACACATTACAATTCCATAGGTTTTCAAGTCCCATAATTCCTACAGGATAGTCTTCCAGAATTTAATCATCTGATGACCAAGGTTTTTTTCATTTATATATTATCATTACATTATATAGGATTATTAAATCTTATTTATGGTTGGTGTCTACAGTTTGGTCTTTGTGGCAACACTGGCCTGAAATGTAATAATTTTTTTACCTCTACAAATTATTTCAATGCCTTCTCCCTATGTATCTGAATTGATTTTATAAACATTAATAAAATAGATTTAGAATATTTCTGCTGGGCACAATAAAACAATATCTGCCAGTATAATCCCTAAGTGATTCTTTACTGAGACACAAATGGAGACAGAAAAAGTTTTCATTGCCCAGAGCCAAAGCAAGGGCTGCTTTCAGAAGCCAGGTGTTCCAATACATTTCTGAATATATGTGTACTCCCCAGCAATTTGGTGAAATATACTTACACAGCTTAAAACATACAGGGCTTAAAATATTCCACTTCCTGTTTTCACAAAACCCTGTTTCATTTAAAGTTTGTCTCGGGGATCATTGTTGAAAGATGTCAGCCTCAAATTTTTTTTCTATTATGCCTGAAGTGGGCATAATTCACACACAGACTCATTTTATGGCTCTTCTCTAATGCCAGAAAAACACTTTAAAATAACTGAGGACTGAGCCCTATAACTTTATAATTGACCTAATAGACTCCTGACATCATATCAACAGAATTAGTAGCATTACACTGGGGAAGAATCTGTCCAAGAATGTGCATGCAGACAAGAACGATTTGTAAAGGGCAAAAGAAAACAAACCCTGACACAATGCTCGCAACCACAAACAGGTCAGATCCTCAGAGGATACAACTAGGAATAAATTGCTTGCAATAGCTACAGGAATAATTTCCTCCTGTAGTACGAACAGAAAAAAAAAGAAGTATGAAGTTTTCTTTATTATTGACCCATTTCTTCCATTTCTTGAAGCCTAAGAATGCCTCTTTTTTTAAATTATCATTTTAGCAGGGCTAAATGTACTTTTTCTTGCATTTGACAGAAGTAAATTAATTTATCCAAACCAATCCTAATTAGAAGAATCTCTGGATCTTTATGGACAACAATCACTTAAAATAGAAATGAATAAATAAAGTTCAGCACAACCTAAAATTTCACTGTTCTTCTGCACTTGCTGCTATTACACAGAGACTGACCTGACACTTGCATTAAGGTCAGGAGAGGAAAGGGAAAAAGCTTTCATTGTATACATCCAAAAGTTGGAGGGAGGGGTAGAAGAGAGAGGAGGAGAGAGGCAGAAACACTGTGCAGAAGCCAGGGATGTTCCAGAGCACACTGTGACAAGAAAATACTCAATAAGAATTCCTCCAGCCAAAACCAGATCTTAAATAGATCCATTGTCTTCCAGCCTGAAGCCCTTAAAAAGGCTCAAAATTAAAGTCTGTGCTGTGGGCACCCAGTCGTTCTTTCCTTTCATCAGGATTTGCAGGTTTTAATACAATCTGTCGTCAGGAAAAACAGCAGAGCTGTACAGTCCAGAGAGGTAACAAAAACGAAAGGCAGGCGAGAGTTACATAACTGGCTTTTTACATAAATATTACATTGAGAGATATTTTGCTTTTCAGAAAGGAGAAAAGATTAAAAAAAAAAACTAGCTCAAACTAACGTCAGAGAATTCAATCCAACTTCACTTACTCCTCGTCCCTCTTTCACTTTGCAACATGTATCGAATAGTTGAAGTGAGGTGTTTCTTTTTCTTTTTTCATTACGACTAAACAAATAACCAATTCAGCCTTAAACACTTCATAACAGATTGTTTTGTATTACCTGGGAAGTGCACCACATCATGGAAGCTGGAAAAAAGTCTGATTTTCAAGCATAAGCAAGCCTGCCTTGCTTATCTGCAGCACGGGGCAATTAGAAATGACCATGGATGTTAAACAAGCTCGACTCTGTACAGTCTGAGAAAAGGGAAAAAAAACCCCTGCAAGTCTCCCCATCTGTTATTTCCCTTTTTTTTTTTTTTTTTTTTTTTTTTTTTTTTTTGTCGAA
>VZTZ01033647.1:209484-263723 GCA_013400955.1 Drymodes brunneopygia
CCCCCCATCTTTTTTTCCCCTTTTTTTTTTTTTTTTTTTTTTTTTTTTTTTGGCTGTAGAAAAGCAAAATTATGCAAGAGCTTTTGAATGTAAAGCCTGTGTGTGCCTTTTCCCTTTTTGTCTCTGTGTACACGGTATGTGCTATTGCGTAACCGGGCAGAGTGGGCGGCGAGCACTGGGCGTTTACTATTGATTTACACTACTCCTCACTTTGAATTTGGAGCTGAAAGGGAGACACGCAAAGCAGAGCAGTGCAGAGAGGTGAGATGGACATGGATTTAAGGCATGTGCCATGCAGAGAGGGAAGCAAAGGATGTGAAAACACAACTGTGCCTTTCCGAGCTAAATGCTATTTTCCCAACCTTTTGGTTTTTATGCCCTTTGGTAGAAGAGCAGATCCTTCACAAAACCCACAAACCCCTCTGTCCAAAAGTAATGTTTCCCTCCCACACACCCATGCCTAAATCCTATTAGAAACCACAAAAACCTACCAAATAATGCCATTGTGACACTTCTTGTGCTAGGCATAAAGATACCTAGCAAGCTCTTACTGACTGTGAGGGTCATTAAGGTTACAAAGAGAATTTTTTTTTTTAGTAATACTAAACAAGAACCTTTTACTAATTTCTTTAGGACTTACAGGCTTTCAGGAGCACAGAAATCACAGACACTATGCACAGCATGCAATACAAATCCTTGAATTTTTTTAGATGATTGGGTGACATGGAAATATGAGAATTGGAGACTGGAAACAAGGGAAGTTCAACCTATTTTGTTCACTTATTAAGCCTGCCAAAACATTCATGTTGTTCTCTCTTTTCCACGCACCCAGAGCCATCAGTTTAGACAGACAGGCCTCTATCTCATGAATAAGAATAATTTTGAGACAGTAAGGGGAATTGTCTCGTTCCCACAGGTGAATGCCTATCAATCACATTGCTGAATCCACCTTTGCCTCCATGGTGAGACATGGCTGTGCAGATTCTGCCTGCTCCCACTTGACACGGGGTCCTACAAAGCAAGGGAACATCACCAGGCTGGCACAACACTGGACTTCTGGGCACCCATTTATTTATTCATATTGGGTGGGGGATTTCACTAATAAAGTCAGTGGGATTCCAAAGCGTGCTAACATACTTTCTAAAGGATGCTGAAAGACTGAAGACTAAAAGGAAGTTTATTACAAGCCACAGCAGACACTGAGCCTCGTACCAGAAATGAAACTGAGTGTGCTGGCTAAAAAAAAAATTAAATAATCATAAAAATCAAGTATCAATGCTCTTAAAACTTCTTTTGCATTAACTTTACTGAAAGACACACACTGCCCATATAACTTTTGTCAAATTGTGTTTAATGGACAACTTGTTTTTTCTTCACAGATCTGACATCAGACATTTTTACAGGTCCTAAAATAGCACAGTGAGCAAACAAGAAACTCCATGTTATAAGAAAGGCAAACCCTATTTTAAGGAAATTACACAGATATGCAATGTTTCTGACTATTCTGTGTAAATTTTTTCTCTTTTACCCAGGTCCATATCTACTAACATTAACTATGGTACTACCAGGCAGCATGCAGTCAGGATCTCTGTCAGGCTATTAGGAGAAGAAAACATTCATTGACTGTCTTGCACATGCTTACTCATTTTGTTTGCTCATAACTGGAATTGCATTGAAATTACCCAGAAAAGTTTTACACAAAAAGTCATGTGCAGCCTAACTAGTCTGATTTGTCTTAAAATGACACTGACCCTTAAAGGAAAAGAATAAGGTCTTCAATAAGAGGGACCCAGACATGAAACCTGAATTAAGCATTTCTAATACAGATGGGGCCAACTCAAAACATGCTCAGGCGTATTTCCTTTGCTCACCAGGGGAATGCTGGGGGAAGGAAATGAGACTCAGAAGGCAAACTCTACTTCCCTGTCATGCAGTCACTAGAAATGATGCTCCACAAGTGAACTTTGAGTGATGCTATGCAAGGTGTTTCATGAAAGCTGAACCAGAGGACCCGCACATCAAACAATGAAAACTTGCACTCTTCTGACAAGAGTCTGTGAAAAAGAATGCATTTTTCAGCACCATTTATACACCTAAAGTTAGTCTGGATGTTTAGCATATCCTCATCTTATAGGACACAGGTTACAAGCATAAAATGCTTTACAGGATATTACATACAATAGATAGATAAAGAAACTAGAGAAATAACAGCTAAGGGAAGCCAAGCTCAGATATTGGTAAGGGCAGCTCCAACACTGCTTGCTTTATCATTGCCCAGAGTACACCTATTTTTAAGCCCTTGTTAGCATGTCAGATTCTAAGCAACTAACTGTGGACTCTACATATCAGGTTCAAACAGAGATCTGATTCACCTAAAAATATGAGGATACAAATAAGGGAGTTCAGATCTGGTATATTCTGTTCTTGAGGGCTATCAAGCAAAGCTGACAAAAGTTTCCATTATAACCCAGTTGCCTTTAGTCACTCAAAAAATGTTGGAAACTTCACTCTGTAAATTTTCTGTTCCTAATGTTTACCTAATCTTAAATTTCACGAAACGTGAATGAACAAAAGTTCATCTGTTTTGCACACAGGGAATGATAAAAGAACATCCAGAGATTTAAGAGAAAGGGAAGAAAGAGGGAGCTTAAACTATCTATAGAAAAAGCACAGAAAACAACCAAAAATACGAATGGATTCATAGCTTGTAAGGTCAATACTGGCTAGATTTGTTTCAAGAAAAAGCTTTCAATACTGATGAAAATACTAATGTTTTTAAAATTCCACACGCCTACAAAATCCTACCAGACCTTTTATGAATACCATCTTGGATACACAGGTCAGAAAATCCTAAAAGAACCCCTATGTGTGTGGTAAAAAACCTTGTATTTGTATCTAACTGTATATTACATTCTTTAGTGTCTCTGATTGATGTTCTCCCTACAAGAGAACGTAACTACAAAGTAACATTATTTTTCACAATGTCAGACAGCTGGTTTGGATAGATTTTTTGGGTTTTGATTAGTGAAACATATTAATAGCAGATGCCTTTTGCATGTATCAAAGATTCTATAGCTCTGTGCTTGCAGAAAAACGATGTGACTTCTTATTAAAGACTATCATAAGGGAGAAACTAAGGTTATAAACAAGTTATTACTCTAGGATTTCATGATTTTGCATGTAAGCTTAATGTTTCTCAATACAGATTCTGTCTTTTTAATGACTGCAGGAGGACATAAGCACAGTGCTAGGTTGCCATGGGCTTTTAATGGCAAATTGAAATATAAAAAAATATTAAAATGATAGAGACAAAACCTAAATATTCTAGGCATGCTTGCCAACTGTTCCTGCTAGTTAAAGAATCAATAAACCTTTGCAGACCTTGTGCAACATGACTTTACTTGCAATAAAAGTAATTCACAACAAGTATGCTTTTCTTGGCAATTTACCTTTACTTTTCTGCTACCGACTCCTCTTTCACATGAACCTTTTGGACTCCACTGTTTTGGAATGACCATGACACAGCAGAAGTTGCTAAACTTTCCCCACCCCTCAGCTAACCTATTAAACATGTGTCATGGTCATTCCTAATGGTTCCTACAGACTGATACATTTCCAAGACGGTTTTAGTCAAAATGAATGGCAGTAAAACTGGCAGAGTCTCAGAAAGCAAAGTCCAGGGAGAGTAGCAAAGAACTCAGTCAGAAAAAATGGTCTCTGGATATTTTTGCCATGTCTGCCAGAACCAAAAGAATAGAGGTTATGTCAGTGTTTCCATAATAAACATCAGTTTTCAAGATTATCATTCAGCTGCAAAAATCTGATCCAGACTGAAATCAACACATGTGGGGTTTTAGATCAAGAGCAAATTTTTCTTTCAACATATATTTCCCCTGCTGCAAAAGCAATCTAATGTTATAATTTAATCTGGTAAGTAATTACTAATTTATCAGAATTAGGGAGAGGAAGCAGAAAACAAAATTCAAAATTCAGAGTAAATGCTTTCTGGGATTGCATAACTTTCCCTCCAGATATTCCCTATGAGATTTTGAAAAGACCAGATTTCTAAAGTAATTGTTGGATAAGTATAACCCCTGTCCAACAAACCTTAATATCTGTTTTGCTCCCTAAAAGCAACATCTTGTTTTGAAGTACGTGTGTGTTTTATACTGTGCAGCAGACGCAGGAAAAGCCAAGGAGGGATTCAGAAGAATTTACAGGATAGGCGAGTTAAGTTTTGAAGTACTGTAATTTATCACATCAATTCACCTTATTCCTCTCCAACACCACTCTTAAACACCCAGGTTACATCCTTGAATAACTCAAGGATATTCAGACAATGGGTAGATCACACACCTGAGGCATCCCTGAAGCACAGAGGGCATTTTGAGGTATGAGAGCTGTGCCCAGAGCCAAGAGCATCCTCCAGCCCAGAGGCTGGAGCTGCTGCTGCCAAAGCCACTGCCAGCTGCAGCACCCAAACCACATCTGCAGCTCCCTGTTTCATAAAGATTTATCACTAGCTCAGGGACAAGAGGAAGTGCCACCACCTCCTGTTTCAGTTAGGGATTCCCACAGCTTCTTATTGTTCATATACACATTACTTCAAATACCTCTTTGAATTTAATTCAAGTATCTCAATAGATACAGTAAAAACAGATGCCTTCACAGGACACTTCATGTTGCTCTAAAATCAAATTTTCAGGAAGCACCTAGATGATAGGAAACTCTGGAGTAAACTGAGGATGTTAAAATATACCTGGAAGAGCTTATTTTCAGGTATCAAAATAAGAAAGCTGAGTGAAAAATGGCTTGCGCCAAACCAAGTAATTAATTCAGGAGCAAAACCCAGATATTCTGAGCTGCCTTTTCTCTTTTTATCTGCAGAGGAAAATTATTTTAGACTAGATACTTTAGGAAAACCTGCCTTATATGAGCTGAATACCACAGTAAGCCTTTCACCACTTGACATTTTAATTTTCTGTCTTTGGTTCTGTTTAGTCATACTGACTATGGCTGGTCTGAATATGAATATCCACATGCTGGTTTTTGCCTTTGCTTTGCTGCAAGTTTCTCAGAACACTGAAACTTGACAATACTCATCAGCTAATGCCGTGTTTTGAACACAAATCAATTAAAAACAAGTGAATTGTTCATATCATCAGCAGTATTTTCTACTGTTATCAATTCATTTTTCCTCAGGACTGTCACAGCTCTTTGTACAAAGAGATGGACTCCTATGAACACCCTGCTCTGTGAGTAATTCCAGTGGAATCATGACACCAATTAACCAAACAAGATAATATTAAATTACCTAACTCTCTGACATATTTACTATTAGTTCTACTCACAAATGGGAAAAGAAGTTCATAGATTTTAAATAATTTTTACAAGATCTCACTCTAAGCAAGTGGTCAAGCTGGAAATAGAATGCCAAACTCCTAGCTGCCAGCCTCTTGCTGTAAGCTCCTCAATACTACCTGCATCATACAAAGAAAAATAAAACACAGCACTGACAAGTTTCAGGCATTTTCCAGTAACCTTGATTTATTTGAACATCTTCATCAAAACACTATAGAATAAGAAAAAATTGACTTTTCATACCCCTCTGAACAGCTGTAAAGTTTTCTTTAGTAAGGTTAAGACCTCTTTGATTTTAATTACCTATGTTACAGATATGGATTAGCCAAAGATATATTGCTACGACAGAAAGGAAGATGAGTGTTACAACAGGCATCAGAGATTTACAAACAGAAGACTAAGACACACATATATGTGCACACACTGAACACTATTTCTGAAAGTTAATTTTGCACTTAAATGCTTTCCTCAATACTCTGCCACCCAAGTTCATCTGGAGAGACCTGAAGCAAAGAAGATTTCTTGTACAGCAGAAGCAGAAAGTTGATAAGAACAGTGCATGTAAAATTATTGTAATATAGAAACTTATTGTAAAATAGAAACTAGAGCTAGCACTTTTTCAGACTATGGGTCAGGATTTTTATTTTATATACTTATTTTAAGGTAAAATTACAAATGTTAGGCTTTGACTTCAGAAGAAACTACACAATGACTTGTATTAAGCAGATGATCAGAGATAGTAAATCTTCTGTCACAATTGCTGCTCATATTGGAAGGAAGTTTTCTTACCTTTTTACTTCGTTTGCTGAGAGCCAGCAGTATCATCCCCTTAGTCATTTCAGTGTCAGCTACTCTTTTATTATACAGAAGGCAAGTAATAGCAAAACTGTGCTGATCTGCCTGCTTTCACTCTATATAGTGTCTATATTTATAGGCTTTTGCTTCTATCTGAATCTATATTTATCTGCTTTATCTGCCTACAGTGCATCTGCTTCTCGTACACACAGACTTATATACACACACACACGTGTGCATGCACACAAATACACAGACACACATAAACACACATACGGGCAGAGCCAGAATATGGGTGCTTACAGCAGGCTTCTGCTCCACAGCAACATTTGTATAAATACAAACATATGCAGTGTACACAATATAAACCAAGGCAAGCACAAAGAAAATCATCAGCTATTGCATGAATATGCCTTGCTGGCTCTGGGAAGGTTTATTATTCAGCAGGCTGCCTAGTCAAGAGGATTGTATACAATTATGTTTCCTTTACATTACTCTGCTGTTGTAGCTTTGCAAGCGGTAGCAATTTATGCTGTTATTTTGCTGGGAGTTTTTTTTCCATGTAAGCATAGTTGGCACAGTTGTGAAATCACTGCCATCCTGTCAGGAGATGGATTCCCTGTTGGTACCACTAACAGTTTCCCTCAGGCTAGTCATTAAAAGGCAAGAGTTAGCCCACCCTATGCCAGTTCAGGACAGCATTCCCTCGAGGGAAGGAAGAAGGTACAACCCCAGATTCAGGTCGATCTGGCAATTTTAAGACCAAACATTCCTTAGGCCTCAAAAATAAACATAACTTTCCCAAATTAACAGAAAATTAATGGGGGCATTCATCTTCACATGAGGAGAAACGACCATGCCACACTTCCCTGCATCACCACACAGAGCTGCAGGTATTCTGTCCTGTTACTTAGACTGGAGCTATGTCTCACCTCAACCTTTTTCTGCTGGGGAGGCTTCTGTTAAGACAATGAGATGTGCCAAGGGAGATAATGGAAGTGGAGTGTGTGACAGTGAAGATCTCTGTCTTGCCACAATGTGATAAAGCTTCCATCAGGCCAGATATCTAGATCATAGCATGTTTCTGCTGGACAACCTTAATTCAATACTTGATTCATTCACATCCTACCATCTCCAAGGAGAAGGAGGAGAAGTTTCCACAATATAAGAGCAAAGTCAGGCAAGAAGTCACTGAGGATTTCTTTCTGTCCCCCTCATTGCAGAAGCTGCATTTTGGCTTCCCAGTTGTTCATAAGGCAGGGAAAATGAACTGCTGATTTAATAAATGACCTCTAGACTCTTCTGAAAGGGGCAGGAATCCCTAAGCCAAAAACTGCTGGGTATAGAGGCTAAAGAAACACGGTAACTAAGAACCCTCTGGGTATCAAGGGCAGCTGAAGAAGACAGTGTTACCCATAATCCTTTCTTAATCCTCCAAAACTTCAAATAGGGCCAAACAACACATCCTGGCATTTTACAGGAGTTAAAAACTATACTTAATTATAAAAATCCAGTCTCCTCTTAAAACCAGGTAATAAGTACATTAACTAGTAATTTAATGAATAAACAAATTATCGTTAGGATAAGTTTAAAACCACCCCAAAAGTTCTGTAACTCAAAATCAGAAAAAAACTAAACAGGCCCTTAAGAAGAATTTTTATGTCAAGATCATGTTTGATAACTAAACCAGAAATACTACTACAAAGTCAAAGACTTTAGGATAATTCTTTCATTCACTTGATCACACTGAAGAACAGCTCCTGTAGTAATTTTATGCTTATCCGGTATTAAATGGTCCATTTGAAAGGGTTTTCAGAAAATCTACAGACAAGATGGTATTTAAATATAATATACATACTTTTCACACAGATTTTCTGTGTATCTTCATTTAATTTCTTTTCGTCTTAATATTCCCATTTCTCAATCATTACACTGAACTGCAGCTACTGAACAAAATTCTGTTCATGTTTTCCTCACTGTTAAATTTATCCTTCCCCCAACGGCTGACACAGCCATCTCAAAATTTAAAAAAAATGTAATTCCATCCTCTTAACTTACTTTTCTTTCAACTGCACGGCAAAACTTACTTAGTAACAGGGAATCCACTCTACTTGAAAAGTTTTGCTGTTTGGACATCCACAAACAAAAGACCACTTTGAAAGAAAAGAGAAAGGATTTTTGGTTAGCTCTTGCTTTATCTGAGCACCATCAGTCTGAGAGGATCTGTTATGAAAATACTAACACACTGCTAAAAATGACAGCTTGTGATTACTGTAATGACTCTACATTTATGATATCTTTAGCAGTGACCATTTAGCAACTAGTCCATTAATTTTTGTCTCAGCAGGGTATTTTATAGTTTTAGTGTGTTTAAGAGCATTTCTAAATTGGAAAACATTATTTAATTATTCACGTGGAGGCAGATTGATTACAGAATATAGTTTCTCTTTGAGGGTGCCCTACAATGTACCTTTATACATATAAGAAAGTATTCTAGCCCTTCTTTGATGAACAAATGTACAAACTCCTACCTCATTTGTTCAGAATTCTTTGAAATTTTTTAGGTTGAACATAAAAGGAACCTGTTTAATGCAAACTCTCTCTCCTTTCTTATGACAAAGAGAGTGAATATTACTGGAGTTCAAGAAATGCACCCTTCTCTCTGTATACACTGCGCTGAAAAAATACAGACTGGGACAAATGTCTAATACATCTCACATTGCTTAAATGAACTCAATATCTGACATACATCTATCTGTCCTTAGGAATCCTTCTAGTAGATTTGCTAACTGATAGCTAGGATCTTAAATACACTATATTATTACTTGGACCAGCTTTATGGTATGTTAAAATTGAAATTAAACTAATGCTTTATTTCCAAATAAATTAAAACATACAAATTTAAGTCCTATCGTTTCGTCCCTGAAAAAAGGACTTACGTCATTTTATACTGATATAAGTCTATGGGTTCATAACTCAGTCTTACATTAGTATAACCATATACATGCATGAAGTTGATCTGATTTAATTACTTTAGTAAAAAAAAGCCTTTCAAATAGAGCAATTATATTAGCTAAAATCTATGCACATATTGGGCCTCAGTAGATATCTGAGACCTTCTAAGACAAAATGGTAGAGACCAGCTGTCCATTCCAATGTTCACATTCCTGAATAATCTCAAAAAAGCTGAAACTGCCCAAAATATGTCAGCTTAAAAGTAAATAAATTACATGGGCCATGCACTAATGTGTCAAATCAGAATTTCAGGGACCAACAATAAGCACTTAAATATTAGAAGAAAATATTTGTCCAATTTACCAAAAGATAAACAGTAATGAGACATTATAAAAGAGAATTTTTTCAGTGAGTGCAGTGAGACAAATTCAAAGAATGACATGGACACTGTAAACCAACCAATTCTGCTCAGCAGCTCTGCATATGAAGGGCTGAAACCTCATCCGGAAGGACTGATCAGTGCTGCTTTCTAAGAAACACTGTCTTAAGCCTCAGATACACAGGTGCAGCTTGGCACCCTCATCATCTCTTTATGCAGTAGAAGCTTTCGGGTGGCCAGCAACACTTGAAAGATGGAAACAGGGTGGGCAGTGTGCTTTCTGAAACACATCTTTCCATTACTATCTCACCTATTTTACCCACAACTGTAACCAAAGACTCAAAATGTCACTTAGAACAGTCCGTCACACAAACAATGGAGATGTAGTAGAATTTGAATGCTGCAGGAATGCCTAGCTTAGCACAATGCATGGTTTTCCTTTCTTTTTTTTTTTTATTTTTTAAAGCACCCCCAAGTAATATA
This sequence comes from Drymodes brunneopygia, assembly GCA_013400955.1. Taxonomy (NCBI): domain Eukaryota; kingdom Metazoa; phylum Chordata; class Aves; order Passeriformes; family Petroicidae; genus Drymodes; species Drymodes brunneopygia. The sequence goes on from VZTZ01033647.1 coordinate 219,458, forward strand.
GATGAATTAAGAAGAAAACACACTCTTGAAACTGTGATATCAACAGATGAATTTCAAAAGATTATAAAAGAGACTTCCCAAAAAGCAGTGTTCCAGGGCTTTAGTACTGAGTTTGATATATCTTTTCAGGAGCTCCTGGTTCGTTCTAACTCTTAAATACTCTGTGGTTCTCTGAAAACAGCCTTATTCCTCCTTAGATGCCAGCAGAAAAAAGTTCTTGAGAAACAGAGGAAAACAATAGGAAAAGAAAAAAATGTTTAACTCCATAGATCATCTGACCAAATAATGAATTACCTCAACAAATGCTGACAAAAACTTAAGGAACTGACTATCTTAATGCTGTCACTGTTAAATTAAATTGATCATCCCAACTTTCCTGTAGAACTGTTGCAAATTATTTGTGTCCTAACGCAATGCAAGAAAAGTACCCTATGTCCTGCTGTAACTACTAAAAGCTATTGAGTAAGATTTTTGTAGATAATTATCTCAGAAAGTTTTCTTCAAGGCTCAGGGGGAGCCCAAGCAAATACCTGATGTGGGGGGGTAAAGAAGACCATGTTTTCCCATGGAAGGACGAGAGGATGAGCACAAGTGGAAATACAGGAAATTCTATTTAAACATGAAAAAAAATATGTATTGAGGGTACTCAAACACTGGAATTGCTACATAGAGAGGCTGTGGAATCTCCATCCTTGGAGATACTCAAAAACTAACGTGACGTGGCACTGAGCTGTGTGCTGCAGGTGAAGCTGCATTGAGCTGAAGGAATAGACTAGATCTCAGTGGTTCTGTGAATTCTTTGCATATAGCAGTTTAGAAGCTACACCGAAACAAGTATTTTTTATGTATGCCTTTATTTGACTTGGTCCTGCTCAGAAATAGGAAGCTTGACTCCAGGCTGTACAGGTTAACAGAGCAGATGGCAGAAGTATCAGTATGCTTTTCTAACACCTTCAGTAGCTGCAAAGGCACATCCTTCACCATGTATTTTGTTTGTGATAGCTGCTGGAGGCTGATAGAGACTCAGGACACCATGATCTATACACTATGAGATCTCCCTGTCTCAGAATGACACCTTGCTTTAGAGATCAGGTCTTCATTCTGTGTTTCCACAAAGGCTAAAGTCTCTTTGATCCATCTGATGTAAATATGTCCAAGAAAGAAGTAATGATTCCCTGTACACATTCAACCATGCATTTTTCTAGGCTGATAGATACTTCTGCAAATTCAACCTAATCCAACTGATTTACATCATTACGATTAATACACAAGTTCTCAGCTACCCTAAATTCAGTTTCCAAAAAGTATCATTATTTACAAGCCAAGATGAAACAGTGATAAAATTCCTAAAAGTATTAGAAGTATTTCCATGATTTCATTTTATTTGGTATGACTAAGAACTAGAGACACAGCAATTGCAGCACAAAAAGAAATGAAGCAGTAATCATTCAATTGAAGTTTCAAAGCCAGAAAAAGACAGGCAAATACCAAACACTGTGACCAGAAAACCTGAATCTGGAGAGTCACAAAAAATTGGATGTATATAGAGCTACCCATATTCTTAAGAATAAAAACCAGTCAAAAATGCCAAAGCAATGAAAATGCATTTAGCAAAGGCCAGTTTCCTCTCTTACTCTTGACCTCAAGTGCTCTCATCTCCTCAGAAATATGGGGAAAAGTAATAAATGGTAAATATAATAACACAGTCAGAATCCTCTGGCCATTCTACCAGTCTAAAAGATTTAATTATAAAGGACAGTGTTCTGAGGCATATCAATCTTTAAAAGCTTTTACTAGAGCACAACCCTATTGAATGTTCAGCTGCTGAGGATTAAAATTAATTTACCTTCTTATGATTTCTGTAAGTATCTACAAGTGAGAATTTTTTCAGATGTGATTGCTAAAAGATGTGATAATGTTCTACAACAACCGATTAGAAGAAATGCCAGGACAGCAGTGTAACTTAAAAAGAGTTTTTATTGTTATTGTCCAATTCTGTTTTAGGAAGAATTTGTATTTGGACTGTCTATCTTTTACTCTCCACTCAGAACATATAGATTTCTTGCACAGCCAGTAGGTCATACTTTTAAGGATGCTACTTTTGAAGGTTTAGAAAATGATTAATAAAGGCTTCGATAAATGCTTATTAGCTGTTACAAAGGATTGAGTGGAAGAAGCCAATTGATGTTTATAATAACCTACAGATAGATCTGTGATGTGCTTACAAAATGTCTAATACTTTCTATTCATCTCTAAAATGTTCTTAGAATGCTGATAAATCAACTATAAACTTCTATGAATTGTTTATAAAGTGTGTCATCAATAAAAGTGTGTCTGGATAAACAATGCAAGAAAAAATTTGCAAGGAGGCTATTTAGTGTAGCTGTAAACACACATAATGCTTCATTGTGCAAAGACTTGAGGAACAGTCTTCTGCTTTCACAAGGATTAATCCTTCTCATCCCTCAGCTGGTGATCCAAATCTTATCTCCCCCTCCTGCAAAGCACCTGCAGATACCTCAAACATCCAGGAAAACTGAGCAAATTGTACCCCCAGAGACATATGGGCCAGAAACTCCCAGAGCATCAGTAGGGAGTATGGCTTCAGATTTTCAAAACCTTGGAGAAAATTGCACCCCAAGGAACACCAGGGAGTATTTATGTAGGGGGAATATGTGAATCTCCTTAAGGAACTTAACCAGTGCATGGATTACTACTATGAACACATGCAGGTGTTACCTATGTAACAATTTTTTTCCCTTTACCCCTGTGTAATCATAAATTATGCATTCTGCTGTTAAATCAGTAAAAATCCTTTCATATCAGTCAAATGACCTCACATTTCATTGAAAGCAGAACCTGTCCTGAATGTCACATCAGCGAGAATGCAGTAAAATGGAATTCTCTTGTGAGAAGCCAGTGCAGAATTTCATGGCATATTAATGAATCTTTTCCGATTGTGGTAAGGCTTTCATGTATTGACACATGCTAAATAGTGCAGACAACTATCAGTCCTTACTGTCTTCTTTTTTTTTAAAGAAATTTCCTGGTGACAAGAAAGGCCCATCCAGGAAGTTGCATACTGTCAGGAAGCCCGCAGGAGGTTAATAAACATACTGTGTATTACTTCTTGAAAAAATATAAAAAATGAGGGTAGAATTGCTAACAATGGCATTTCACCAACTAGAAACTGAGTTTAACCTTCAGTAATGCCATTCCTCATGCATGTTTCTGCAGAAATCATAGCTGTGCGTTAACAGTAATATCATATATTGACTGTTTTCAGTAGAGAGTATCAAGACTATCATGCTCCAAGTACTCTATGTTTGCAGTTCTATGACGAGAACAAGACTGTCCATTTTTCATTGCTTATCCCCTAATTCTATTATTTCAGGCAGCCAAGTGAACTATAATGTCTGAAATTCAAGCCCAACTTCCTACCTACCACCCCTGAGTGAAGCAGTGTGCTTCCACAGGTTTTCCCAGAAGCACAACTACAAAGCAGTGCCATGGTTATGCTCCAGAAAGCACCGATAACGTATCGGTTTGGGAAACATTGTCAGGTGAATACATCGCTCCACGTCAGCTCTGATCGTGTCAGAGTAGCACATCAGAAGCACATTATAGTTCTGATGGGAGGGTAAGTGAATACAGGAACATATTACACTGAGTACACGAAAAATCTAAGGGCATCGTAGAAAAATCTGGAGAGAGTGATTATATAGGCTCGGGGGGATATCAGCAATTATGAAAAGGACATTGCCAGCCACAACTGAAAAGCAAAGAACAAAGCCAACAATATGGTATTAATCACATGCTCTGTCCGTGTATGATGCCAAACTATTCAAAGCACAGAATGTTCTTTATTCACCTCACTTTAAATTGCTTGAATGAACCTAGCACTTATGAAAATGAGAGATTAAAAACATTGATATCAACCAACCTTTGGGCCAAATCTTACTTATCTTATTGATGCAAGTAGTTCCACTGATTTTAATGGATGCAATTACTATTGACTTCAACAGAGCTACTCACAGAGTCAGGAGAGCAGGATGTGGCTCATTGCATAACCAAGCTTCCCTGACCACCACGAATGGTGCCAACTCATCATTTCTGATGTAATGTCCCCACTTTTCTGGTAATGGATCCCTTGAGCAGAAACAACTGCACACACCAAATTCTGTGATACTTTTTATGCGAGCACAGCAACAACTTGACTGACATGAACCATTTTACTCTCTTCTTCAGAAGCAACAGACAGAACTCTCTGACACCTAGAACTTCATAGCATGGTTTTATTGTTAATTTCTCCCATTTCTTATGAATGAAATATCTGCATGGGGCTGGAATTACAATTCTGCAAGAACCGCCCATTCTCTGATGATTATTGTATATTTCAAAAGGACAGTACAAACCAAACTGATTTACAGTCTGCCTCCTGGGCACAGGAATAGATTTCTTCCAGTAGCAGGTTTCTAGCTGTGGGTAGCCCTTCTGAAGGAGACTAGACTTCTCCCATTCTCCTTGCTTTCAGATTTAAATGCAAAGTCTCATTTATGACCACACCAATTTTCTTCTGCAGTAGCCCTCAGAACCATGGCAGAATGGAGGAGATTTGGGGGACAAAAGGATAGAATGCAAAAAAACCAACATGACTGAGAGAAAAAGAAGGGAATCACAGTTTTTGACATCTTAGGAGTGATGCTAAGGATGCCATCTTTTAGAAGCTCAGTCCTTGTTGTTCAGCCATACTGGTTCAATGCCAGACGTGGGGAACTATCAAAAGTGTGAGATGGCACAACAGGCATGCAAAACTTAGGAAAGCAGAAGCCTGGAACTCTAGTTTCAAGGACTTGAAGAGGCAGCAAACCAGTGTTTTATGGCTGTTAAATCCACTGGAATATACTATAAACTGAGAATGTCTGTCTTCAATCCCAGCTTTCCTCAATCCACTTCCTACAGCATATTCTGAATGGCTATTTATGGTAGGCACCAATTCTAGTGCCTTTCTTATTTCATTATAAAATTTAAGTTATCTCCATCAATCTTAAATTCCTTTGTGGGCAGCAGAGATAAGAACCAGTCTGAAGATGTTCTGCTGCACTAGTTCTTACTCATCTTGGTGAGAGGTTATTCATTGCCCTCTGAAATTCCTCACTGGCTCCTGAATGTAGTTACAGATTCAAAGATGACATAGATCTATATATTTAAGGACACAGAGTCCAGATGCTTTAAGAAAAAAGTGATCTTTTCTTGCAGAGCAAATCTCTGCATGTAGGACATTATGAAATTTTTCCTTTGTAGAAATAATACAACCAGGCTTAGGTCCTGTTATATGCACATTTTTAAACGATTATTATCTCAAGCACACAGAATAATGGTTAATATTTCAGATTTTAAAATACAGTGGAGCCTCAATTATCCAAATTCAGTGAACCCAGACAAGGTTTTGCCCCTTGTCATTTATTAATTAAATGGTAAATTGCTTCTATTACTAATTATTTCCACAGATCCATGGGCATGCAGGGCATTCTGGTTACTGGTAAACGTGATTATCAAGCCCTATTCGGTGTTCTTCCCATATTCTTTAGATAATTGAGATTCTGATGTACTCTGAAACTCATATAAAATATTTTTCACAATGTATTTCTGGGAGGGCTTCCAGGTCTTGTAGGTCCTCTGGGGTAGAGGCATCCCCAAGACTGTGGGAGGCAGGAATCTTGACAGACCAAAAGACAGGGAAATGTGTCAGCCAATACATAACATAAAAGCAAAACTACTTTGTGAGCTCAATCTGACAAATTTCTAATCTCAGAAGTGTATGAGTTTGAATGAGTGACTGGCTGAATAGGATGTTAGCAAGTCAGATATTGCAGTAAACGTGCTCTTTTTGGGGTCTTTAAGAGAAGTTTAGCTTAAGAATCCTTTTGATGTGAGGGATCCTACAAAGAAGAAATGCTTCTAACTAGAGGAGGTGGAGCAGATTAAAAAATACTATCTGAGAGATATTAAGGGTAGAGGTAGAGGTACAGAACTGTACACAGACCAGAAAAATGCATCAACTATGGGTGAAACCATGAGAACTCTGTATCAAAAGAACATAAGCTGATAAAAATCAGATACCAAATATAGCAAAGAACTGCCTCAACAGTCAAAACAAATATCCTGTCACTCTGAGTAAAGTATCTTAAACAGCCAGGACAAATGCATAATCACCTCAATACAAAAACTGAGGAATAAGAGAAGTGCAACATTTATTAAAAAAAAAAAGACATATAAGACAAGTTCAGCAGCTGGAGAAGATGTTGTACATTGCAATGCTAGGGTGCACTTCACAGTAATCAGAGCAGAATGCACAGATGAGGGATTGTTGCTATAAATTAAAATATATATAAATAAAAGGAATAGGTGAAACTTAAAAAGTAAAAAAAAAGAAAAATCTGCATGGGTTTTAATTTCATGCCTAAAAAGAAAGAGAATGGTGTTAGAATCATACCATGCACCATCCTACTAAATACTGATAGTGACTATGAAAAGCAAAATAGAAGACTTCAGAGGCAGAAAACCTATGGAAGAAGGAGCAACTTTGTTTTAATGCTAACTAAACCTACTTTAATATGGGCATATTAAAGAACCACTTTGTAATAATGAACATAATGCAAGTATATTATGTTCTCTATAGGACTGAAAAAATAACAACAAAATCCACTACAGCAATACACAATTTCAGAAAGAAAATCCTACTTAAAATAAGGAACAGAGAAAAAAGGAAATTAAAAAGAAGTAGCTACGGGTAAAATGTTTTAAGATGCTACTGTCAGAAGAGAAGTTATCACAGATTCACATCTCTTACAAGTAACAGGAAAGCCTTTCCTTAGAATAGCTGTAATAATCCTGACCCCCAGTCGTCTGCCTCAATCATTTTGAGGAACATCTCAGCAGTTTGTCTGGCAGACACAGCAAATTACAGCCTGAGGTACTAAAGAGATCCCTAAACAGTTCTGATTTACCTGAATATGCTGGGTTGCAAACTGTCGCAATTCGGTTGCCACTTCAGATGAAAATCCTTTGCAAGAGGGCAAAAATCTCCAGGAGAAATTCATAATATGGTTCCTTTAAATGCAAGAACCTTGAGAGTTGTCCTGCAGTAATTCCTTTCTAGTCAGACCTCACAAAACAAATGAATAGCCACATGAGAAAACAACAAAAAAAAATAGGATTTTTAAAGCGAGCCAAGTGAAGGGATTTACTAGAAGTAAAAAGACACCATTCAAAAAGATGAAGTTATATTGAAACACAGAAAGCAGAAAAAAAGTGAGTATTTTGTTGATTTAAAAAAAAAAGTTGAATAAGGCAGGCCCACAAAAATCTTGAGGAACAACTGTTTAAAGCCATAAATAACCTTTCTGAACACCTTACATAAAATCTGTTTCTGCCAACAGATGAGGTGCAAAAAGGGTGTTCAAAGAACAAAAACCCCAAATAAATTCCTTGCAGTTGTGCTCACTACAGAGCAGTTTTAAAAGGTTTGCAAGTGAAATCCCTTGTCTGGAAGGTTAAATCTGAGAAAATGTGCAATGGGAAGAATAAATGGTTCCCATCTAACAGTTATAAAAGAAACTGTTATAAAGAAACTCAGCCATGAAAGAGCTTAACTAATAACTCTTGCACAACAAAAGAACAGAAAGTGATTTAATGGCAGTAGTAAAAAAGGACTTTAGGAAGATCCAAATAGATCACTTGGTCTATAGTCTATGCCATAGAAACTGGTAGAAATTATCATAAATAATAGTAGACACTTGAACAGATAAAACAGGGAAGATACAACATGAATTTTTGCAGATGAAAATTTTGATTCACAAATCCACAGAGTTCTCAGAAGGGAGACAATGGGCATATGCTGCTAAAAATTAAAGAATATGAAAACCCTCACCAAAGTAATTTTCTGAAAGGAAGTTACCATGACATAAGAGAAAATTATTACTAAATATTCATAAAAAATAGGATTTAATTTAGCTATTGCTACACTGAAAGACAGAATGGAATCCTTGTGGAAAGAACGAGCTCAAAATTCAGAATTGATGATAAAGGAGAAAAAACAACCTTTAAAAGCCCTTGGGAATTATTAAGAAAGAGCTAGAAAATAAAGCTAAAATCATAATGATATCCTTCTAATAAAATTCATCGTAGACTCACATACTGAACACTCTGTGTGGGTTTCAACTTTTAAGACAAAAGAGGACATAGGCAGTCAGAAAGATGCAGAAAAGGGCACAAAGATGTTCAAAGCACAAAACAACTTCTGTGCAAGGACAGATTAAAAAGAGTTGAGTTCTTTGCCTTGGAAAATAAATGATTGAGAGAAATATAAAGGAGCTTGATAAAATCATAACAAACAAGGACAAGGTGAACTGTTGATAATTGCTCCCTATTTCTCATTACATATTTCTAGAAAGCATCCAAAGAAGTTATCAAGCACCAGGTATAAAGCAAACAAAAGGAAGTATGTTTTCACACAGCCTGTAATTAAATTGTGGAATTCGTCAGCACAGGATGCTTTCGATGCCAAAAGGAAAAATGGTTTCAAAAAGCAACAGCTTAGGCTTTAACAGCCCTTTCCATCAGGGCTATTAAACACAATGATGCAAAAGCAGAAAACACTACTCCACACTAAGAAATGCACATTTCTGAAGAGCAGAATGAACCAGTCTGACACGTATCAGACAGCAGCTAAGCCTCAACATGGCTAACACATAGATCACAGAGATTCCAGCTTCAAAATGAATTTATGGAGCACATGGATTATGGCTGCAACCGATGATTTACTATTGCACTGTCAACCTACTGGATGTTGATTAATATCCTTCCCCAGGTACAACCATAGTTAAAGTGTATGGTAAGGACAAAATGTTAAGAGTGAAACAGAGAAATGTTTGAAGAACAAAATATTCTTTTGGGAGACTTGTGATATAGAGATACAACACATTTTCTTAACTGGATGAGATTCCAATAGGTGATATCAATTTCTGAGATGAAAACCACCAAACTTATGTAATTACCAGTGATGATACCCCCTTTGGTTCTAATGGTTGTTCAGCATTCACACTATGGAGTGATTTCAGTGGGAGCTGCACTTAGTCTACTGAGCATGTTATGCTCAAAAATGCCTTTTAAAACCAAGCAAAAACATTCAGGTCACAGAGCAAAGTATGCAAAAGTATGAAAATATCAAAATGAAGTCTGTCACAACAGCTGTAGTGTTACAATACAATCTTCCATGTTATGATTGTATATTTTGTGTTCTGTATAATGGATAGCATCCAGAGAATGAGACTAATTCAAATATTCTTTTTTTTACTCCACTCTGTTCAGTGTGTGGCCCCAAGCCGTGTTTACTGAGTGGCATCCAAGTCTTGCATGAAATAAGATGGGGTTTTGTTTCTGGATTTTCTGTGGTACTCATCAATATAGTATCTGAATATCTCAACAATTTGGTGAATTAATCCTCACAATGTACCCTCAGATGTCTGGAATGATTTTAATTCCTCATTGATGAAAATTAGGAGAGAAATGATGTGACATTTTTGTGGCCACACAGGGAGCCTGTATAAAAGACAGGAAGGGAATTCAGATCTGTTCATTCTAAGGGGTGTTGAGCATCTCCTGACCTCATCGTACAGAAGGAGCACTCTGAGAATTCATGCTCTTCCATCAGATCTGCAGCTCATCCGTGGCATAAACCTCTCCAGTGGGGGTGGGATACCATGGACAGGGACCTCCTTCCTATCACACCACCTCTCTAAGCCTGTGAATTAGGAAAAGTGTCTCAAAGGATACATTGCTGCAAGATTTGCAAAGTCCTTGGAGACATTCAGATCATTGGCACAATGATGAGCAAAGTTATGACATTCTGTTGTCACAATCTTATGCAGAGATTTCTCCTTCTGATTTGTATTCTCTAGGATTCTTGCCAGCATGAGGTATTTTAAATTACATTTTTCTAAGAAGTCTCAAGCAGGGGCAGTGGTATGGATGTAAGAAATCAACCACTGACACACGGACTGTTTCTGTAATGTTAAAAATTGCAATTTATAGTTGTGCTGTAGTTTGTAACTAGGAATGACAACTTTATGAAACACTCTTTATATACTGCACTTGTGTTCTAAGTGCATGAAAACAGATTAAAAAATAGCCTTATGTTCTGCTACCTTAAGGGTCTGTCTCACACCTACCACATCCAAGAAACTGAGAATAAAGCTCAGTGTCTGTTCCTCTATTGTGTTTCCTATTGTGACTACATATTGCAGCATTTGTGGTCTGTAAGATCACACACTGTACGAACAACTTTCAGTTCTCTGTGACAATAGGGTGAGCTGAGGACAGACTGGCAATGTTTGGAGATGAATTTCCTGCCCTTTGTGGGTTTCAGTTAGACTCTTAGCATTATTTGAACTCTTGTGGTTTAATTTTCTTTGTTGTTGTTTTAATTCTAATGGCAGAAAACAGGAGACAAAACAACATCCCTCTGGAGGCAGTGAATCTCAGGATCTGAGGAGTAAATGGCCATGTTTTCTCCTTCTGGCATTTTAAGACACATCAGCAAACAGAGAAAGGACATAGTAGATCTGTAGAATGGCAAAGGGACACAGAGCTTCTCTTTCTAGTAAATATAACAAAAGGTTTAGGATCTGTTGATGTTTGATGGTGTTCTGAAGCAATTTCTTCCCATTAACATACAAGCACAACCACAGGCTCAGAAACTGCCCACTACCACGGGGCAGAAGGAAGGTTGTGGCATGAAAGCTGCCCTTTTCTCTTTACACATTTGGAAAAGAATCATAAAATAATTCCATTGTAAAAATAAATAAGCCACTAAAACAAGTAACAAATGACTTTTCTGAGAGGAAGAACTGCCAGTTATGGGATGACAGTCACTAACTACTGCCAGGAGTTTTCTCAAATTCCAGAGAACATCAGCATGAGAGAGTTTTATTTAGGTCCATCTCGACTAACACATGTAGAGGAACATTTCTGATTCTTCATTTCCTCATTCTCTTGGGTGCCACAGCTTCCTAGCCTTTGCTTCTGTTTATAGTCATCTCTCAACATGTATTTCTATGAAAAGAAAAACCTAAATAAAGATCATAGCCTGTTCCATTATGTGCCCTTCCTCTTCTTCTTCTACTCCTTTCTTGCATTTGTGCAGTGCTGTGGCACCTATTAACTACCCATGTTTTCAGAATGACATTATACAAGGTGCAGGATGTACCACTGTGCCCTAAAAATATCAACAACTGCATTAGTCTCACAATAATTAATGGCAGGCATTATGCAAATGACAACTTTTTCACTGCAAAATAATGACATTTCTTCATTTTGAGCAGAGTTATGCAAAACAATGAATTGGGGATGATAAATCACACAGGAGAATTAAGAAAGCCACAACGTTCCTGCCCAGGCAGGCAGAAAGACAGACAGACCAACAATTTAGAACACATTGTTTGTTCTCAAACCGCTATTAAGAAATAAATAAAAGCATAGCCAGTCGGTCATTAGAACGTATGTATAATTTAGTTTCCCCCCTTTAGGCAACTGTGCATAAGGGAACGTTAAATTCTAGCAATCGAATTATTACAAGTCACAAGCAAATTTTTTTTTATTAACCTTAATAAGTCATTCACTCAGAGACTACAGTCATCAGGCAAATAAAATATATCACATGTCATTCTCCTACACATTAACTAATTTCTTATGCAAACATCACAATGTATAGCAATTACCACTGCTCAAAAAAGCCCCAAAGTCAGTTTCAATTTATTTTATTGCTTTTGTGCGTGGCCATTTCCTGTAGAGCTTTGCTCTCTATCCCCATGTTTTAGGTGCAAAAGAAACTGAATGCAAGTAACGAGAAGCTGCTTCTCTGAAATGCTGCTGCACTTTTCCCTCTTTATTGTGAATACTTTTGGGAAAAGATGTCAGTAAGATCTTCTGAGCTTCAAGAAGCTTCTCGAAGGTAAAAAGCCAGCAATGACCAGAGCACCCACAGTTCCCCATCTTTCCCATCCCAGTGGCTCCTGCAGGGAGCCTGGTGCAGGGCAGCCTGTGAGCTCCCCGGAGCCACCATTCCCACACCACTCCCTGAGGAGCAGGCTTCCCAGTGAGAGTGGGACTGGAGGGGAGCTTTGAACTCCCCCTCCGTACAACCCTCCTCCACTGCTCCTTACAGTGTCTCCTGATGGAGCGGAAGTAGCTCTAAGCTTTTAATAGACAGCACTCCTGGATCTTTCTTTTTAGTGGTTCCTGCTGGGAGAGTCTGATGTATCAAAGAGTTACAGCGATTAAAGCTGGAGAGACCTGTGGTATTTAATCATTTAGTCCATCCTCCCACCTGAGCTGGGGTGTTCCTTATGCTATTTTTCCTGATGCTCTATCTAGTCTAACTTTAGAGACTGCCAAATAACTGGGCTCCCATCTCTTCCCTAGGGAAGTTATTCCACAGTGGCACACTGTGAGACTGGAAATTTCCCAAGGTATTTGCTGTAATTTTACTTCTTTATGTTTAGTTTTATTAAAAAGGCTTTAGTTTTCAGACTCCCAATACTGCCATAAGATTTCGTTGCTGTGTGAGTAGAGACTGAAACTGCATCAGACTTCCTCACATCCATAGCTCAGCATGACACTTAACAACATTGTCCAATGAAAAATAAAGCTGGATTTGGAGCATCTAAATATTATCCAAAACCTCTTTTTGTTCTTTGTGGTGACTGCTGACTACGTGGTATGGAAAGGGATCCAGGACAGGACCTTTACAGCCAGTGCAGTATTACCTCCCTTCTAGCCACATCAGCTTCTCCCCTCAGGAAGCACTGGTGGCCATTCCAAACACACAAAGCAGAGCATCAGCAAGGATTACATATTCCCCACCAGGAGGTTAAACTGCAGAGCGCTTGGGAAGCATAGTGAGGGGGCCTGGAAAATCCACAATTCATGCGTCACAGTGAAGAGTCAATCCCAGCTTTATCTGAATCAATAGGAAGATCATCCACCCCTTTTTCTTCTCCTCAAATGTTAGTACCCTTGCCTCCAATAAAGGCAACTAAGTCTTGACACAGACAAGCAGAAAGCCCAGGAAAGAGAATAGTTGTACTGGAAATAACTGGTGTCTTTGAGAACAAAGTGGTAGCAGTTGACCACCCCCCTCCCACTATCTATTTCAGGACTTTTAGGATTCAGTGTAATTCACCCGGCCTTGGAACACTGCAAAAAATTCTCCACCTCCAGCCTCTCATCCGGAAGTTAATAACATTTTGCAGCTCTCCTTAAATAAAATCCAGCCCATCCTGGATCAATAAGACTGATGCCTATTTCCCTAATGGCAGCCGATTGCCATTTGCTATTCAAATCAGACTAGATAAATTACAGTACATGCCAAGGAACAGGCCAGTGAATTAAGACAGGCCTCCTGAGGACCAGTGATATTATTAATCTTTTAAGACACTATCATATTTCTTCTTGACAGTGTGCGTAGACTCTCAGACATGCTGCACTCAGATTGAAATATCAGCTGCTGCAAAAAATCAATAGCGTTAGAAACACAATAATTTTCTGTCTGCAGGGCCCCCAATAAGCAACACTCGTGCTTCTCCTCCTTTCCACATCTATGCTCCAAATGCATTTGTTTTAAAATCCAGGCCTCAATTCTGAATAGTCATTGTGGTGGACAAAGTTGCTTTTGTTGTCATCCTTTGCCACAGAAGCCACAAGTGTGATTCTCGATAAGGTTGCGGTTCTCACAGACAGCAGAAGGTACTCCAGGGTCAGACACTCACCCAGTATATTTTACCCTTCTCCCCACAGCCTCCTGCTCAGATTCTCGCTCTCTCATTGAAGGCTTTATAAAGATAGATATTGCTAGAGCTCCTGCTATCCCTATGAAAAATGAAAACCTTGGATGTGAACTGACAAAAGGAGACCGTACATGACAAGAAAGGAGAAAGCTTAAGGGATTTCTCTTCAGACTGGCAACAGATAGGGTCAATTCAAACAATTTTGATCTCTTTAGACCTGTGGATGAATTCAATAGAGGCTCTGATAGTCAAGGAAGCTGCCCCTGGTTTCTCAACTACTCTTTATGCTGAAGGGGAGAAAGAGTCTACAACTGATACCTATTCCAAAAAGGGTATTTTATGATTTACGAGACAAGCGGGCTTAGGGAAAAAAGTGTAGCTTGGGGGATTGGCAACAAGATGTTAAAATGAGGTTTCTCCTCACCCTTGACATTATATAGTTTAACTGCATGGAAAAGAAACAATTCTAAAACACAACAAAATCAGAAGTCTCCACACAACTCTAAGCATGAGATTATTCTGCATATATCTGGGTAAAAAAAACATTTGCAGAAATGGACTAGAGTGGATAAATCACCTCTAGATTGGCTAAGCTGTGATTTGAGATTGCCAGATTTCTGGCATCCCAGGTCAACAGTGACCAGGAAGAGTTGATGAATGTCCCAGTAGGGTGAGAGGAGTGAAGCGATGAAATCATTCAAGTTACATCACAATTAGCAATTGCCTTCTGCCCTTAAAACATTGTTAACAGCACTGGCAGGACTGGAGACTAAAAATATTAACTCTCCTCTGACTCTTGCAGAATCGTGAGGGCTTCAATTCGACTTTCATTTAAACAGTGGGGTAAGCATGACCCACATGCAATATAAACATGGCCCTGCCTTCTGATGAATGCCAGGCTGATGGACATGCAAGGCTGGCTGATGTCAGCAAGGTGCTCATTAGCAAATGGATGAGGAGCCACTCGGTGCAGTTCTGGGGTATGCTTTACCTTCTCTATGCTGAGCAGAAGACCTGGCTCCCCTCCTTCCTTGGGATTCTCAGTACCCCCTCTCTCTGGTGCATGCAGTGACATGCTTAGACAAAGAGAAGAGTGAGCTGCCACCAGGCTTGCTGCTAAGGGGAGAGTAATTTTAACTAAGGCTGGTCAGTGGATAAGAATTTTCTTTACTGGAACAAAAATAACAGGTCTCAAACTCTCAAATCTTATAAAAAAAATAAGCTGGCAAAGTACCTTCAGATCTAGACCCCTGAAGTTTTCAATCTCTACGTCACCAGAAAGTTCCCTTCATCATAGTCTTTGTGCTAAAGAGAAAAGAGCGTGATATGGTGAAATGAAGACATGATGAAATGTTCTCATCAGCACCATGGTGCAATTTTCCTGTAGCAAAGGAGGCTCAGGAAACACCTGGACGTTCTCAATAACTACCTGAAAGGAGGTCATAGCAAGGTGGGGGGACAGCCTCTCCTCCCATGCAAGTAGTGACACAAGAGGAAATGGCCTCAAGCTTGTGGCAGGGGAGGTTCAGATTGGACATCAGGAAGAATTTCTTCACTTAAAGGGTGGCTAAGCATTGGAACAGGCTGCCCAAATAAGTGGTGGAGTCCCCATCTCTGGAAATGTTCAAGGAATGACTGAACGTGGTACTTAGTGCCATGGTGTAGTTAAGCTGGTGTTGTTTGGTCAAAGGTTGGACTTAATCTTGGAGGTGTCTTCCAACCATAGGGGTTCTATGATTCTATAACTTTCAAACAGAAAATGAGTTAATTCCCAGTACTTTTCACATCTGAGGAACAGACTTGAGATTCACCCTTGCTGCTGATTCTCCATGAGTTGGACTTGATTCGTGCACCTGAATGGAACTGCTCCCACTACATACAAGTCTCACTCTACTTCCAATAGGTTTTGGTTGTGCCATGTGGGACCTAGGAATGTGTTGGTAACACTTCAAAGTACTTGTGAAAATGTCACTGTGAGCCATGTGCACGTGGAGCTCAGCCTAAACTGTGGGGCTAATATGAGCATTGGCACAAAACTATGCGTGAGCAAGCAGTATGAAGGCTAAGGAATAAACATGAACAGACACCATCATGGGTGATGAAGGATGGGATTGGAGTCTTCTGCTTTTCCCCTCCAATCTTCAGATCACTCCTCTGCCTGCTGCTCCTCTTTCTCCTCTAGTCTCCTCCTATCTGTGCTATGTCCTCTAACTATGGATCATTGCCGCTTTGATTTTGCACAGCAAAAAGAATTAATTAAATTCACACAGTACAAGGGCTAACAGCACCACAGTTTTGCAGAAGATGCCGTTGTATCTAAGACAACGAGCCTACAAATATCACTGAATGAGAAAGAGAAGAGAAACTCACATCTCCAGAGCAGGTAAGGGGTTAAAATAATCTATACAGCCACACACATTTTGAGTTGGCTCTTCTGACAAGTTCTTGTGTCAGTCCAAAGAACGTGGCAGTAGCCTAAAGCTACCCCAGAACCTGTGCCACATCTATGCAGGAAGCCCCAGAGGTGTAGCTGGGTTGCAGTACAGCATCATGCACATCAAACTCCCCACATCAAAGCACGTGAGAGCCATTTCATTAGGGATGCCCCATCTTTGTGTCTGTAAGCACACCAAACACCTGATTATGAACCGAGGTCTTTAGAAAGATGGGAACTTCACATCACTGTATAGTCTAATAAGGTGTTTCCATGTTAAACCTGTACTCCATTTGCATGTATCCTTTTCCTGTTAGAAAATAACAAAATTTATTCTGATCAATATAGACTAATTTCTTCTTTCCTTCTTAGGTGCTGTTATGTGCTACCCTACGCCCTTCTTCATCCTCGTATTTGGAAAAGAAAGAATTCCTGTAGCAACTGGCCATATAACTATTGTTCAGGTTTCCCTGATACTTTTCCCCTGGGAAGCAAGACACTAGTGGTCGTAGCAAGACCATGTAAGCAGATGGACTTCTTCATGTTGAAAAGTACTCTTGGGATTTAAAAGAAGCTGTGCATATCTTCCTTCTGACATTTCTGTTTCCAAAGGAAAGGATGAGACGGAAGATGAAAGTACACAAAGTGTTAGGGCCATTGCTGCTGGTCAGAGCTGCTTTAGAGGAGATTCTCTAGACAGCCTCCTCCGGATAGATCCTGCTGGAACAGAATCTGCAGACGGTAATGTTTAAATACCATTCAGAAGTTAAAACAGTAGTGACAAACCCAGTTAGGTTTAAAGCCAGATTTCCATTGCAAAACACCCTGCATGCCATCCCTGCTGACAGGCAATGCCAGGCATCGCTGTCAGCCACAGGCTACAAAAGGAAGAGGAAGAAAGTAAATGCACTGCAAGTTTAAGGCACAGACACACACTGCTAACAACTGCTGTCTGATATTCTTCCTCACCCCCAGTCTCTGCCCCAAGACATTGCTCTGATTTTGCAGCACAGAGGAGAACTGGTCTGTTCACAGAAATCTACCCACAGGCTACAGCTCCAGAACACCCAGGAGCATTCATCTCACCCTGTGCTTGGCCCCTTCAGTTATAGGTGTTGAATGAGCCCATTCTGAAAGGGGAAAGCAGCACAGGGATTATTGTCAAACTCCAGCTGCGATTCACAAGAATCCACCAGCTCATTCTATAAAAACAAATGGGAAATGGGAGTGCTTTTAGGGAAGAAGAGCTGGGAGAAAGTGACAGTGTAAGATCTCCATTCTAGAAGGTTGGAATAGAGAGTCCAAAGTGCAACTGAGATGGTGAGGGGTTGAGTGACTATATCATCTAAGAAGAAAAAGGAATATATGTGTGAAAATGGCCAAAAGACAAAGAAGATGCAAAGCGAAAAGCAGAGCAAACTGAATGATAAGAAAATAATGTGAGATAAATGACGATTTTGAGGTGGTTGGGGGTAAACCTAAGTAATGAAAATATATCAGCAAATCCAACTACACTTAACCCAAGCACAAGTTAGAAATGCCCTCCCTAAAAGATGGAGCTAGATAAAAGGTATGTTTCCTTTCCTGGCCTTTAGCATCTAGCAATACCTCGAGAACAAACCATTTTTGAGAGCTTTGTCAGCTATTCGTTCCACACCACAACCATGACCTCCCTGGCATGGCTAGAAAAATAATTAAACAAAATATGTATAAAAAGCTTTGGATCTCTTCACCTCTTGGTAATGATCCAGCTCTGCCAAGGTCAGAGGTGAGAGGAAGTCACCACTGTTCAGTCAGCTCTGTGAAATGAGCTTGGAAAAGGTAATGAACTTTTCCAGAACAATAGTCTCGATGGTGCATTAAAAAGAAATTCTACCAGTGCTCCCTGGTTGCACCCTTAATAAAGGAGGTGGAGGGGAAGAAGGCCTGACATCAAAAGACCAAGAGCATCCCAAATTCTCCCATTTCAGTGTGAGTTGATGCAATGAGCTGCCACACAGCTGTGGGGGGATGAGCCATGCACCTGTGCAAGGCAGGCTAAGTAATGTGTTTCAGCAAGCCATGGCCTCTTTCTTTGTGTGAAGAAATACTCCCTCCAAATCATGGCTAAATCTGCTAAGAGGGATGGGAGGAAACATCTCCCACTGTGGCAGACCTGCTGCCTCTCTCACATGAGTAGAAATACGATTTCTCACACTCACATGACTCCATCCCTGCGCTGGAAGCTCCAGTGGAGGCACTCCCAGCTCAGTTACAGGTTTTAATTATGAAATGACAGTACTGATGGCTGGCTTTGCTTGAACCAGCATGTGTCACCAAAGCCGATGGGAAATATGTAAGAAAGAGACCCAGTTTAATTAGCCTGAATATTTTACAACGATTATTTTCCACAAGAAAACCATCCCACATCTTGATTTGTCACCTGTCAGGTTGCTGTTCTTATCCACCATGATCTCTCCTTGCTTCTTCGTGTCATAAAAAAACCAATGGTGAAAATGACAGACAGATGCAAACAAGATTTTGGTAATTACAGCCCTGTGGCTGGTGGTTGTTTGAACATCGTTTTATTTCTTCCAATCAAACAAGTCCTTGGACTTCACAGCCCTAGAGCTTCAGACAGGGGTGAAGCTGATTATATTATGACATTACAGTGCAGACTGGCAGATCAGACAAAGTGGATTTCACTCAGTAATTAAACTGCAGTATCTTTCGTCTAAAGTCCAGGACAGGATTAATCGAAAGGTAGCTCTTTATCATTGCGATTAGTGCTGGGATTTGAAGAGTGACTCCACAGATTTCTGATTTGATAGCTTGTCCTGGGTACCAGCTTATCGGAGACTGCACATCTGTCTGACTTGTAAAAATAGCATGAGGTCAAGATCTATTTGCCAAGTCGCACCATTTCCTTTATTTTATTTTTACTTGGAGGAAACTCAGATTGATTTAAACATTACAGTGTCCTTTGGCTTTCTGTGGCAGTACAAAGATTTCCATTTAAGACCTGCTAACATAACCCTGCCCCCACCCTAAACTGCATCGTATCTAGAGGACAGACTCACAATTTTCTCTGTATACCTTTAAGTTTATTCTTCAGGGTCCAGGAAAATCCACCTGATCTTCAGAAACTAAACAGTACAAATTTTACATACAATAGCTTTCTAGCTGCTCTAAAGTGGCCTAGCAAAAGAAGTTTCAAGCTTTCAAGGCACTCCGAAGATTTACTGGATGAAAATAGAGTCTTAAGATTTTGGTTTTTTGTCAGCATTGTATAAAATCCTTAACATGAAATGCCAGCTAACGCTTTTTTCTTTTTTTCCCCTTTAAGTTTCCAAAACGCTTTCAATGCTCCTGCTTCTCCTCACAACTCTAATAAACACAGAGCTGGGAAAACTTTCTCAGTACAGCTAGACAGTTACCTTATGCTGCTGGCTGGGGAAGCAGCACTCCTGGCACCTGCCCTGATTTACTCACTAGAGGAAGGAGACTTTCTACAGGTGGAAGCAAGGCAGGGAAATCCAATACATATCTCTTTTTAATTTCCTCTGCATGTAGTCATTCTATTTAAGAAACAGAAAAATCAAGGTAAGACAAGGGAAAACACTACTTCACAAAGAAAAACATTACTTCTCCCTCCCTTCAACAAAACACAGTTAGGAACTGACTTAAAATTCTGGAGATACTCTCTACCTAAAATCTCTTGCAGGCAATGCTGTTTTGAATTACACTCTATGGAGAATACCCGGGTAAGAATCCCAACAGATTGCAAAAGTGTATGCGAGTGGTTTGGCATTTGCCTTTAGGAAGTCATATACAATCTTAGGTTCCTATCGACACGTTTTCAAGCCATGGCAGTCACAAAAACTGATGTCCCACAGGCCACTATTACTAGGTTCCAACTTTTCCCCAACAAAGGCTGATAAAAAAGAAATGTATTTGTGAAAACATCAGAAAAAATTTTATTTGCAGTGGAATAAGGTTTTTGAAAGACAAATACTTTTACTAAAAATTGAAAGAATTTAAATGTGGAAAGAAGCTGAAAAGTAAAAGTATTCTATCTGGAAGTCAATTTTCAGCATAGTCACTAACATTTTTAACCTTCAAAAAAAAAAAAAGGCTCAATTTACTCTGCTTTGTTTCATCCACAGAATAGTCCTGTGCCTACCACATTCTATACAATTCAGAATTGCTTGGCCCATCTGTACAAAAGGATAATCACCACAATGTCCTTTGACATTTTGCCTATAGCAATATTTCCTCTCATTTGTATGAATTTCTGATGTAGATTACGAAGATCTAAAGCAGGGACAATCTCTTAATTTCTACCCACACATTTATTAGAGACAGACCCTAATTCTGTTTGGGGACTGGGTAGTACTACAATCCAAATAACAAACTAAACAATTCCCTAGGCAAACAAAGTATTTTGTTTGCAGTTTTATTGTTATTGCTATTTTTGTAATGGAATTTACAGAGAAAAAAAGCCAAATTATTCATAACCATTCATTTTAAGTCTTGAAAGCCATTTCACAGCTCTTGGAGTCATAGAAGACCCTCAGTATCATGCAGTCTGATTCCCACACAACAAAGAATTTATAATTCCACCCAGAAATTCCCATAGCAATTCTAATGACTGGTGTGTGAATGGGCACATAACATTTACTAAAGTGATGATCCTAATTTAAGGAATTAAACCAGCAGAATACCAAAAAATACCTTGGAAATTTGTTTTAAGTACGTACTTTCTCTGCCCAAACACTTACAAGTGGGGAGAGAAGAGGAAATCCAGCCAAGAAAGCAGGCAGAGGCACAGGAACATCACACAGATGAATGACAAACAGTGCATTTCTTGGTCAGCTAATAAAGACACAGATAAGTAATACCAGACAGAACAGTCTCAGTACTCTTTGTTTAAATGGCTAGCTAAATATGTAATAAATTCTCACTGCTACACTTGTTCTTTGTAGAGGTGTGAAGGTGTGAATTTTATTCCTAGTCCTGCTGCTGATACTGTAGATACAGATTCAACTTGCACAGGGATTTCAAAGCTAGTATTCAGACCACTAAACTACTGCTCAGACCCAGCTGAAAACAAAATGCAAATGAACTACTGCTGATCCTGAGCTCATGCTGTTTTCCTCCTGCCTTTCAGAATTTTCTCCATTTTTCCTCTGAAAATTCTAAAGTTTAGAAAATATTATTAACCAATCAAATAAGCACCAGCTTTTATATTTATATTTTTTCATTTGAGTCTTTGTATTATGCTTTGATCATAAATTCAGTATTTTCCCTCCAATCACGAGGACTAGAAACTTATTTTATAAACAAAAAACAAAGAACTTGACATTATCTGTTTACTTCAAGAGTACAATCTTTAAGAAAAACATCAGCTATTATGACACTTTCAGTAAAACTGCAACCACTGCCAGCAAAGTGAAACATTAATCTAGGTGTGCACATCCTTCTGGTTTTCACATCATGCATAAACACTGAAATTCCACAAAAAGAGCCTTGTAGTTGTGCGTTGCTCTGGAGAAAAGCTGGATAGCATAACATATCCATGACTTCACAAAGTGGTCAATCAGCAAGAGCTTCCCCCTAAACAGGAAGGGACTCTTATATGCCAAATCCTGGCTTTGGTAACAGAGTGGTAAATTTCATATTAACGTAAACCAGGGTAAGACTTGTTCCCAGTGTAAATACAACCAGAATTAATGTTATGTTTTACAGACTTCCTAAACAACTACAAATTTCTTCCACCTGGAAAAGGGAGAAATACGTCTTGCAGCACGATGGTTTTTGAAATGAAATCACAGCTGAAAGTTTGGATAAGGCTAGTTAGGAGAGGAAGAGAAACTCCCAGACATCAACAAAAAAAGTGACGGTGTTTGTTCCCCAAACTCCAAGGATGCTGCCAGCATCCAGTTCCTAGGCCATATGTTAGTAAGATGAACCAAACTGATCCATAATCCTAACCAGGAGGTTACCATGAGGGCTGAAACTGTGATGCACCCAGTAAGGATCTGTTTTTCTCAATTAAAGAAATAACCATAACTACTTTCAGTTGAGTCACTCACACTCATAATGTATCTAGCCTCAAAAAATATTTAACATCACGTATTAAGTATGTCAAGCAGTCATTCCATTAATAACACTTTGCACTTCTATTCTGCTTTGTATGCCAGTAGACCAAAGCACTTTGTGATCATGAATTAATCAATGCTACCACCACCTGTGCACTGGAAATACTTGGCTGGCATCCACTTAATGACCCTGGATGAGAGCTGGAGATGTGATCCTCATTTTTCCATCTCCCAAACAAAGCTTTAACCAGAAGACAAATCACCAACTAATAACACCAAGTAATGATGGCTTCTCCAAATTCACCAAGTACTTAGCACAATCAAAATATATCTGTCAGAGTAAGAAGAGATCATAAACTTTGTCTTTATCAAGGTAGAGCATATGAAAAACAGAACTATCAAAAACTAAAGAAAGAAAATGCACAGCTTGCAACTTCCTAAATGAACACCAAGTTTGCCAGGACAACAGTTTCTTATTCCACTCATGATCATCAGGCAGATTTACATTTCCTCTCTCCTGCGCTATGTTCCTTAGATTTCACCACCAAATAAATTTATTATTTCAAGTCACTCTAAATAGAGCTCATGATCCTGAAATACTTTGCTAACTTTTGATTTGGCTTCTACTTAGGTAAAAAAACTGAAGTCAATGGGAGCTTTGCTAGAACAAGGTCTGAGAAGAGAGTTTGTAAAATAGTACTCATTTTTACAGTAAAAAATAGCTGCAGAAAAATAGCTGTCCCTGAAATGGAAGCAAAAGGTTCAAACTTCACAGTGTTGCTTTTAATAAGGATTATGTCTTCAAAAAGAAGACCCAGCAGATCAGACTGATCATATCTGATTAGTTGATATATAACCTTATGTTCCCAGCTTAGAAAAAATAATGCCCATGGACTAGGACAAGACCAACTCACGCTATACACTATCTAGAATTTTAATCCAACTGTTTCAAACATATGCTATACACCCTGAGTAACTTCAGATGATACATATTTTTCCTTTGTACTTCAGATTTTAATAAACTGCAGACATTTAACACTTTCCTCTTGTATCCTACACAGATTTCAGTATGCTAATTATTCTTCAGTGCCCATCACATCCCCAGTACATGTACAAGTAGGAAGGGCATTTATAGCTAAAAATTTCGGCCTATGGGCTCACCTAAACTGCCAGAGGGTGACTGATTGTATTAGCATTAAAAAAATCAAGTATTCTTCATATTATACACCATTTTAACAGAGCCAGAAATTTCATCTAACAACTGCTTTAAAAGGATTTGTCCTAAAATACTCTACGGTAGGATTATCATCAATAAATCATACCCTAGATGTGGTGTCAAGTAGGAAAAGTTTGGGGCTTAGGGCTCAAAGCATTTGCTTAAACATAGCTTTCAAGTGCCATCAGAAAAGCACTTTGGCTTAATCACATCTGGACATGGCCAGCAGAGAGGACTTAGCACTACTGAGATAACTGTGCTTTGGGAAAAGCAGCTGAAGTCCAGGGGGTGTATCCTGCAGCATCTCACTGGTAACAAACACCCACACTTGAGCCTTTATTGTGCACACAGTGCATGGCCACCTCTTCATCTACTCACTGCTTTCAGAACTTCTTATCCTCAGCAAAAATGTAAAAAAGTCAGATTGCTTCTGTCTCTGGCTAAACATAAAATGAGACATTAATGAAAAACGCTGCTCACAAAACTTCATTTTATGCCCTCCATGTCATAGCTGAGGAAATTCATACTCTGTCTCTGAAAATTAAACTGTCTCTAATGTGTGCAAAATTTCCTCTGAACAAGGGAAAATTTGGAATTGTAAGAAAGAACATCCCTTTTAAGTTTTATAAATACACTGAGGTCAATCCTGACAGGAATTCACAAAGTCCTGACTGAAAAAACTCGTGTTGGACTGCATTTCCCCTGACTCTTGAATTTTCCTTTCAAGATTTTGTGATTGAATTTTCCAGACTAGACCCAGAGTCTACACTACACTACTCTTATATCAGCCAACAAATTTAACCCACTGATTTCAAATGTTTGCCCAGATGCTGCAGGAAGAAGGTACTATTTGCCCTAGTTCTTACCTTCCTTCTTCACACACTGTGAAAGCTACCAAGAAGACAAGCTGACATGAAGAGTGTTCTCCCAAAAACCAAAAATACCTCCCTGAAAAGCTCACGCAATGCATTGTCAAATTTCAAAATATGAATTTAAAAACACAGAGACTTATCCATATTTATTCAAGATCTCACAGAGATGGTAAATACGATTAGACAGGGATTTGAAGATAAATAATATCATCTGCTGTCTCATCTTCACTACTCTCAAATAAGGGGCCCAAGATGGGTAGAAGTATTCAAACTGCAGCCTATATTATCACGACTCTACAGTTCCTTTTTATTTCATCTGTACTCATTTTTTTCGCTGGCAGTGGTGGCACTTTCCGATGGCTGTATTTTCCCCAGTTTGGCCATTAAAAACAAGGCTTTTGGTTTAGAGCACTGGAAGACTCAGTAGAGCAATGGGCACCCACAGAGGAGACATGGGTTTGGATTGAAAGCAGCCTCGGGGACCTCGGTCAGTGGAGCACAGACAGGCTATAACCACACGTTTATTGAAATGGGAGACTCCTCAAGCAGAGTGCTCCTGTTGAATTCTTGAGTGTTTTTCTTTCAGGGGCATTATACTGTCTCTGAATTCAACAAGAAATCAAATTAGGACTCCTGGGTTCCATTTCTGGCCTGCCACTTACCCATGATAAGATATTGGGCAAATCATTTAGCATAAATAAGCTTCAGTTTACAGAGCTGAAATACTGCTCATGGGTGCAGTAAGGCTGATGAAAAGTGCCATAATGGTATTATTAAAGTGCTTTCTCCCAGATTTTTAAAATTCCTTATCAAAGGTTGTCTTAACCTGCCTTGCTGAATTTTAAAGCCTACTCGTTTTCTTAAGAAACTCCTTTTCAAAGGACAAAAATTTTGTCTGTCTGAAGATTTCCTTGCAGATGTTTGTACAAGACTTTAGAATAAGGCTACATATGGTGCAAGTAGACAAAAACAATTTAAGAAAATTTTGCCTATAGGTTCCAACACAGAGTAGCATCTCTTTACATGTTTTTATCTGGCTTTAGCTTATAGTTCTGGGTATGTGTGACAAAGGGCAGCTGTCTCCCTCTTCATTATCTCAGTCCTGTCCCAGGAGCCGTTCCCGTCCACTTGGTTTGGTCTGTACTTGAGCTCTGTCAAGCAAGTATTGGTATGTGTAACTTTTCCAAACCAATGAAATTAACTTAAATTCAGTCTTTTAATGCACAAATTAATGTTCACCAAAACCTTGGGGATCAGATACAGCAGATTAGAAGTACTAAGGGGAGTCAGGCTACATCACTTAATATTTAAGTCCAATAATTTCATATGCAGCCGAATTCAGGAATAGCGTAAGGTAGCCATGTTGAGACATATCCACTCAGTGCTAATCTTTACACATAATGTATGTGGAAACTAAAAAGAGCTCAAAAATGTAAATGCAAACCATTTAGGGCCTACTACATAGTTGCATCATTACAATTATGTACCCAGAGAAGTCCATCTTCTCATAACCTGCA
Source organism: Drymodes brunneopygia (assembly GCA_013400955.1). Lineage (NCBI taxonomy): Eukaryota > Metazoa > Chordata > Aves > Passeriformes > Petroicidae > Drymodes > Drymodes brunneopygia. The sequence goes on from VZTZ01033647.1 coordinate 245,424, forward strand.
AACCTGCACAGAGCACTGTACACACAGAAGCAGAAAAGGGAAGACTAACATCTTTAGGGCAACTCCCTAAAGTTGGTTACTATGCTTGTGATAACACAGAAGAAGAACATGCATAGAAGAAGAACATGCATAGAAGAATTTCAGATAATTTTTGAACTGCTTACAGTCTTCATCCAGACTTTATAACCCAGAAGTGATCCCTTACATGAGGGAGTATTTCAGATGCGCCTTTCTTTGTGACAGGCTGAATGACACCTCAATGTGCCAAATATTCTTCAGCTGACTGCAAAGGGAGCCCAAATCAGGATGGAGATACCTGCACCACAGACAGCATAATGCCAGTGATAAGATCCTTTGACCCTGGCTTTCAGAAGCTCTGAGCATTTCTGGAATTTCAAGAAATCCATAGAAGCTACAAGTGCTTAGCCCTTACATGGATCAAAGATGCATAAAAAGAAGCTTTCTGGAATTAACACACAATAATTGGGAGATCGTGTTGTGAATCCATTAACAGTTTGTTAATTCAAAACATTAACATCATAAACTCAGGATAGGAGACTTACTGCTCCTGAAAGTTTTTTTTTTTTTAAGATGATGTCATCTCCCCAGCTACAAAACTTACAATGCTCAGACAGGCCATGAGGAAGTCTAATATAAAATACCCCTCTAGAGACAGCATGACTTCAGCCACAATTGGACTTCTGGTGCTACCAGGAAAACTTTCTGATTAGCTATTCTGCTGTAGGAGCACACACTGCACCTGCTTTAGGGCAAGAGCATTCTTCAGCAAACAGGATTGTCACTGAAGGGGTTTCCTTCAGCTTTTGTGAAAATTGTGCAATTATCTCTTTTTCTCTTCACTAGTGTACTTTTTCCTCCTTTCCTCTTCAGTGAAAAAAGAAATCTGATGTTCACAGATGGAAAATTAAGTATTGCCAGGATGGTCAATATACCCAACAGCCATTCAAACTGGTCTGATAAATGAAAGCATTTAAATAGTTGCAACCAAAATAAGCGACAGAAGGTGGGAAAAGAAATGCATAATTATGCCAGCTACTAGGGTACTGTTTATGTTTTATCCTTTGGAGCATTACAAAGTACAGAACACAAACTACTACTAGCATTTTTGTATACCTTAATATCTGCATATTAAATTACAGATATGTGTGATATATAAAATTTAGAAAGAGTAAAAATTACCTTAGCTTTTCCAAATGACATGCCAGGACTGTCATTTGGTCATTCAAACCCACTGCCAGGAAGATTGCCCAGTAATATAAAATGGCCAGTCCCAATCACGACACAATACAATCACTCTAAGTTAACTCCATTCCTTATCTGATGCTTCCACATTTGCAGGCAGCACATGTTGGAAATACCAGAGATGAGGTAAATGAGATTACACAAATTAACAAAATCATCCTCCTCTTTTACATGTCACCCTGACCTCCAAGGGCCCAAGCAGCAAAGAAAAGACAAAGTAGTAGTAGAGGGAAGGTCTTCATGGCTGTCCTTTCTTTCCCCTTCACTAAGTGACTTTTCAGGGACTTTCCTGCATGTTAAGCATCTTTTTTGCATTGCTTAATATTGTTATTAATAATTCATATTTTTGTCTTTCTCCTCTCACTCTGACAACTTTTATTTTTAATCAATGGGCATGTGTCAAATTGCTTTGTTATTTATTTATAATGTAAGCTGACAAAAGAATGGGATATGTGGTATAAAGATGAGACAGTGTTTCTTTCCTACAGCTGATATCCTCAGTAATAACTGTGTGTCTTGTTCTAATCAGTAGGGTCCAAAAAACTAATTTTGCCACAAATAATGGAGGACATATTTAGTATATTTGTACAGCTGGATGTCTCTCCTCTGCCCCCATAGTCATGCACTGACATAAAAGTTGAAAAGGTAGGTTTATTTGTATGCATACACATTGTCTTTGAGGAAGAAAAGGAGTGCACAAAGGTGTTAATAACAATGTGCCAAATACTGATGTGCTTATTCAGACAAATGTATTACTAAGATCAGTGTTCTTTGTCCCTTAATGTATCAACAATTCTCACAAGTTGTTTATGGCAGAAACTTTCCTACTCTTTTCAGCTCACAAAACCCAAACAGAATCACTAACTCACCCAAGATAGAGAGGAATTCAGTGGCACAACCCTTGCTTCAGCCCCCCCTGCCAGATAACCCATGGGAAAGCCCTTGTGGCAGAATGCAAGGGGGAAATGCATCACGAGGCACCTTCCCTTATAAAGCTGGGAAAACAATTAAACGCTTCCTCACCGAGCATGTGAAAAGTAAGCTGCTGATTACAATTGGCTTCCACGTTACACACTCAGGATTTGACTCTCACACCCCTTCCATGCACACATATTTTACCTCGACTGCTGCTTCAGAACTCATTTAGTTACTCTCTGGATTTATTTTTGTCGAACAGTAAAAGCGTCTCTTAGTTCCAGCTGAATGGAATTCACTGTTGTGACTGCCTTGGTGTGTCCTGAGGCAAGAGGCAGCCCTGTCTGGACTGTGGGAATAGTTTGGTGGAACTTGGGATTGTATTCCGCAGTGATGTTTGCCTTCTAGGCAGGATATTGCCATACAGGGTGTAATTATTGTAAAATAAAATACAGCACAAAGCCAGAGGGGGGAAAAAAGGGGATCAGACACTTTTTTTTTTAATATATAAAGGCTAATGTGCCATGTGACTTCTAGTTCAAAGGATGGTGTAGACTGAGGTTGTCTGCTTAAGACTCCTTCTTCCTGAAAAGCTCCTACTTCCCATTTTTCTGTAGCCCCCATCATGTGTTGTGAATGGGGGTGTGTTTGAACTTTTTATTTCAATGCCTGCTTAGACTGTTGGTGCAATAAAGTGACATCCTCTTACATGCTGTTCCAAGCACAATGTAATCTCAGCAGAGTTACCTGATGTAGCTCTGAAAGCCAACCAAGCAAGAGGACATCAAAAATCTCAAAGCCACCATATAGGATGGCCAGTGAAATTGAGAAATCTGAAAATCAAAGAAAGCAAGGTAGAGGATTAGGTTGTTAGAGAATTACGTCATTAGAACAATGGCTAGGAAGGGGGAACAATTTAATTTGATTTTCAGAATAAACTGTCCTAGTCCACACATACACATTTGCTTTTATTTTCAAGTTTGCTAGTGTTCCATTCTGTTTTAACTTATCCACTGTGGAAGGGAGAATAAAAATTGAAGCATTTTCTTTGATGTTATCCTAGATTAATGCTTTCTTTCAAAGCCTCCTTCACCACACACATCATGCTGAGAACAAGCATGGCATTCAGAGTGAGGATTGTCCCTCCTGATTTACAGCTCAGGGACAAAAGAATGCAAATGTCTATTTCTTATGCTTAAAGGCCAGTTGGTAACCAGATCTCCTCATCTTATGCCTTCTTTTGATACAGTTATTAGGGAATCCAGACTCCAATATGGCCATAATGGAAGTGGTCAGTTCACCTATTTGTCATGAACACCACCAGTGAATTTCCCTTCTCTACCACCTAAGGGACCATTCAGATTTTGAGTGCCAGAGGGAACTACAGCCATTTAAGACACTTTGAACAACAGAAAAACAGTAAAATCAGGATAACTCTCAGTTATCATAACTAACCCAACTGCATAATCAGGGATCAGGCACATATGACATCTAGACAACTCAAGAATTGGAGAATGCTGTCCTGGAGAGTGTTGCCCTTATCCGGGGACAGCAACTGAGCAGCCCAAAACTTGTGACACTGCTGGGTAATTAGTCTGTGATTTCTGACCGCAGAAGTCAAGTGCTCCCCTCATCAGCCTTCTCCCAGAAGAACCTCAGAGAGTTAGCATTTATTTGTTTTTGCGTTGCCAGTTAGGAATTGCACAAGCAAGTAGAAAGAGAAGAGTGTTCTTGTCTAGTATTCCCAACAACTTTGTGGATTTTAAAAGGCCAGAGGAAAATCCTCTGGGTGCACAGACGAGGTGGGCTGCAAGACAATTAAAAACCAAGCAATTCTTAAATAAGGCTAGAGTGCTGGAAAGCAGCAACTCTCCCTGGTTATCATATAATGCCCGTTTCTGTTCATTGTCTTTTCGTATCTTATTCAGGAACACAAAAGCAAAGGTGTGTATCAGTTAGGCAGTTGTTGTTGGAGATTTTTTTTTTCTGCTTCTTCAGTTGTTTTTTTTTTTATATGAACCTGGCTTTATTTACGGGTGAGATTTTCACAATGTGGAGTACTGGTCTGTTTCACCTAAAGTGCATGGTAAACCACTTATTGACTTCCATGAATATAAAGTAATTGCTGCCTCTTGAGAAGCTTACCCTTAAAAAAACCAAACCAAAACAAATAGAAATCTAAAGTAATCATTGACTTTCAGTATGTATCCAATGCTTATGGGTGGTTCTCTTTTTTCACCATAAATTTTTCATATCCTAGTAGCTGAATCTTTTCCTTTTTCCTTGATTTATATTATGCTTGACTAACAGATGTAGTTACAAACAGAACGAATATAAAAGTATAAATGTCTAAGGGGGGAAAGGGATTGCCACAGATATTACAGTTATCTATTCAATATATACTGGTCCATACATATGCATATGATTACAATCTGCCAGTAACATGTACTGAATGTAGTTCAAACTGTTGCTTCATGTGTATTCAGTCTAAAATCTACTAGAGATTAAAAAGAAAAGGGGAGGCTTGTCCTTGTAAAGAAGTGAGACTGCCTAGGATTACTGATTGAATGACTTGGATCTTGGGATGACAGAGTCAAAATAATTGGATCATCTGAGGTTACACAGAGGCTGAAAGCAAAAAAATCAGCTTGAACTCTACGGTCATGTGAGTGCTTCCAAGGACTATGGATCTTCTGATTTAAACAGAGAGGAAAAGGTCAGGGCATCTGTTTTTGTCTTCCTCAATTGCCACTTCATTTGCAGTGTGGCCTGCTACATTTCTGTGCCCCAATCTCCAAATCCTTAAATAGGAATTGCTAATTTGTACACGAACACCAACGCCTTGAGATGATGTGGTGCATCTTGCTGGAGTTCTTTTGCCATTGACTGAAGATACTGGTGGTTTTCATGTAAAAAAAATGGCACTACTGCTGTCATGAAACCAAAGGAAGTTTATCTTTTCCTGTAGTCACTTTTCAAATTATTTACTTCTGCTCTACAAGCCTGTCTTAAGCAGCATGTACATTTTGAAATTTAGTATACTAAGAGGTAAGTGTCCTGATTATATTTACACCATGAGCCTATTTTAATCCTGCCTTATACACTGAGTAGACACTTTGACCTTCAAGAGATGCCAATCTAGACAGAATTTCTCAGAACCTTTCTCTGCCAAAGTTTTCCACAATCTTGCTCATGTGTTTCACAGTAATACTTTCTTTTTTCCCTGTTCATTAACTATTAAAATAAAATATTCACATGACAGATTTTTGCCTCAGTTTTCCCACAGCAATCATATTTCCTCACCCAAGAGGATGTCAGGAAGCCTTATTAATTGTTTCTGAAACATTTACAACTTTTCATGGAAAAGGTAAAGCATCTGTCTCCTAAAGGAGAAAAATCATTTCCAAATGGATGAAGTATCTCAGCTCCCCTCTGAAGCACACGTATTTTAATTCTTCACTCGGAGATAAAGAATTCAAGACACAGACATTGCAATCAGTTTGTCAAGTTCATGTGCATTATCTGAAGACCAGAGCTTGTGTCTTTTTCCCTCCAAGTCCTCTTTAATCTCAAAACAGAGTTTCTTTGTTAAAGTAGCTCAGCATATGGTGACAGGCAAGAGGTTATGCAAATTAAGCAAGTCATCCCACAAGTAAAAGCATCAGTGAGGCTTGGTTTCCTTTAGATTTGGGTTCCCTTCCTCTGTGACAGCCTGGCCATGATATCCCCAATCTTCCCAGTTATGACTGCCCTCTCCCATCTCTTCCTCCCACGTTCTTTCGCTCTTCACCCTGGCCAACACTCACAGTTCCTCCAGCTCCCTCTTTCACACCGAGGGGCTGGCACCCCCTGAGAGCTCAGGAGGAGGAAGCACCAGACCCATCTGGGGAAGATGACTGGTCCAGCTGGAAGGACAACCCTCACATTGGGCTCCGGAGTGCACACTGCAGCCTCTCTTGCAGGCAGGAGTAATTTCTGCCTCTGCCTCATTTCTGGTTTTAAAAAAACCTGCAGGAATTGGGCAGCCTCTCCACTTCTGCCAAGCTTGCTTAAAACTAGACACTTTCAAGCTGACAAAGGAGGAGGACGGTGGTCCCCTAGAAATGAAGCATCTTCTCATATAAGTAACTTAGAAGTGCAAACACCCCTGTCACCTTTACTTGTATTTTTCTGGATTCATGGATTGGTATAACAAGTTGTTTCAGGCCACAACGGCTAGCCCATGAGAAATACAAAGCCCACTTAAAGTACAAAGAAATTACCAGCTGGCAGCAGCTCGCTTAAGCTTATCTTACATGAGAGTTTTTTTAGAATTTCCTTTAAAAGCTGAATTAGAAGAATAGAAACTAAAAATGAAAACTTTGTAAGATTTCTAAACAAAAAAAAAACGAAGGTAAAAGCATTAGCAGTTGATGCAAATACAAAAATATGCTAAAGAAAGAAAAACAAAAATAAAATCCCTTGAACTTCAAAACATATCACCAGGGATACACCATCAGAGATGCCTACCACAAATTTAAAGGCTGCATTGTCCCTTTCAGAGGGTGAATTTACTTTCTTTCTTTCTACACATTAGAACTGTAGGAGTATTTTAACACTCGGTGAAACCAATGATATAAAAATGATAAGTTGGGAATGAGCTCCCCAGGTATGCACTGAAATAGTTCTCTGCTGCCAACTAGAAAAATAGGGATTGAAGATGGAAGAGATTAGGGATATCTCAGGATTAGGAAGAGAAAAAAACATGTCAGAAAGCTATGCCTTCAGGATAGGAAGTCACTGAGAGTCTGGGGAGGATATTGAGCCACTGTTTGCTGAGAACTTGAATTCATGTACTAAGCCTCTGTAATGATCAACTCCAGTGAACATATCAATCTGAGATCCACTGAAGGAATGATTTGAACTGAGCTACAGATCTGAAAGCAAGTGGGCATCAGACAAATATTACTCTGCCTTCATGCATAATACAGGTCCTAAAGTCCTGCCTTCCACATGCAAACCAGATGAGCCCCATGGAAAAGAAAGATCTGTTGGGTTTCACTGGTTCACAGTGAGATCTCGTCTGACCACAGCCCTGCAGTTCCCCAGTGCAGCACAGCACTGCCTGTGCAGGATCCCTGGTGCCCTGGGCTGGGGAGGAGCCATGGCCCTGCACTGCAGGACAGCTGTGCTGCCCCAATGAACCCACATTCCAAGTCCTTGCAGTCCTCTGCTGCCACGGGACTGGTCCCATGCAGACTCCTTGGCTAACCTGGCTCATGACCCAAAGAATGAACATTCTCCTGACCCCTCTGCAATGTGACCCTGATGCACAGCTCTCGTGTGCTGGGCCTGAAAGCAAACAGTACATTTGGGGAGCCTTGGATTTATTTCAAAATAGATGAAGTCCTTTTCCAAAAGAAACAGGAACATTAAAGTCTTTGTAATGGAAACAGTGAGACATGGGTTTCAGACTGATCAAGCTGAAGCAGTCTTCAAGGCAGTCCTTTGTCACAAACAAGCAATATTTTCACTCCACTCCCTGCAGCAGACCCCTGTGATATATTTTATTTCCTTTGCAACTGGCATCAAATCATTTTCCAAAGTCAAATACCTCTACCTTCCTTGCTTCTTTCTCTTGGGACTCTTTGAAGGAGAAGGAAAACATCAAGACTAGACTGTGTTGTGGGATTAAACATGTCAGGAGAGAAACAACAAGAGAAAACAATTACAGGCATGATACATAATACAAAATAAGTTTGGAAAAGTGAGAAAAAGAAAAAGCATAGCCAAATCATCTGAGCCATAGCTGCACAGAGCATAAATCCCCCCTATAATCTGAACACTCACCATCCCTTGTCTTAGGATTCTGCTGTCTTAGGATTCTTAGTACTCTGTTTCACTACTCTCTATCATTCAAACACATAAAACCAGGGCTGCTTTGAGCTACTCTGCTTGATCATAAAAAGCCTTTCTACCCCCAATACCTGTCCTCCTGCCAGCACATAAATCGCAGGTAGATCTGCCATGCAGTATCACCTCTTCACAACACTTGAGCTTCTGTGCCCCTGCACCTTTGATACATCTCACTTCAAACATCATTTTCTGAGGACTGACTCACACCACAAATTCCTTTATTTTTAAAAAGACAGGATAATCTGCCCTTTTTAGAATAATCCATTTTGAATTTTATTCTTCTTGGAATTCCATGATGTCACATGAATTCTGCATCACAGGAGAGTAGGTGAACTGGTGTGACGGGGAAGATCATCATGGAAAGAACAAATGTCTTCACAAAAGGACACCATGACTGCCTTACATCTATTTACATTTCAGATGTCATCAGTTTTGAATGGCAGCTGTCATTCTATCTCTGACATCTCCCTGTGTCAGATGTTTGTGGCATTTCTCTGCATTTCCTGCATCATTTATGCAATATGCTAAGTACAATCCTAAATGCATCCACTCTTTTGCTGTCCTTCAAAACCCCTGCCCCAATAGTCTAAAACCTCCAGCACTGATCACCTTTCATATCCAAGGTTAAAGAAGCTCTCTGGAGCTTCTGTTTGTTTGCATTTTCTACATCTGCATAGTGCAGGGATTGTATCACCTGAGCGATGCCTTAAACACACTGAGAAGAAGTAACACCTCTATAATGAAAAGGTGATCCCTCTAGGGAGAGAGGTCACATCCTAGTAGAGATGTGCAAAGAGATGCTAAAGCCTCATTACTACTCACAGCTGTAGGGAGATCTCCTTCAACTCAGCTGATTATTATGTGGAACAGAAGGACCAGGACAACTAAGGCAATTTGCCTGAAAACAGGAGTAGGAAAGCAATTTTTCCTCTAACAATATCACAGATATTCACTGTTGGCTACAGTATTCTCACAATTTAAGTCTCCAGCAAGACCCCATCTTTTAAACTAAAGCAGAAAAGAAGTCTCCCTATTACCTTCTTTTCTTCCAACTCCTCAAAAAGTTTTCCATCCTATTCATCTTTTCATTTTAACTTTTCAAAATGTGTTTTAGCTCTTATGACTTGTTTTTCCAATTTTTATAAACTTTGCTCCAACCTGATGACTAATGGAAAAATGTTTTTATGGAAAAATTGAGAACATGATGCACCAGATTCCATAACTCCCAGAAAAACTTTTACATAAGATTATTGATCTATATTACTTTCTTATTCCTGTATTCAGTAATTTTAAAATGTGATTATGGTTACGAATCTGTTTGCTAATTGGACTAAATACAATGAAACACTTCCCTTGCAATCCAGATTTTAAAGACGTTAATATTTAATGCCTGGGCGAAAAGAGCCATGCTCATTATATGCCCTTTCCTCATTTCTTGCTACTAGCTAAAATTCTGATTAGTTATCCTCCTGATTTCATCTTCCTCTATTTTGCCCTGAAATAGAAGACCAGTACTCAGATTAGAAGGCAAGAAGTTAGTGTCTCTGTTTTTTCCACCTCTGGCAATGCAAAAAATCTGATTTTGTTGATAGGTATAAGTTACTTACTCTCCGGCAAGGATAACTCTACAGACCTCTAGACACCACTTCATAGTCCTCTGGTTATACCAAGACCAAATGTGCTTAAGAGCAGCTACAACAATGAAGTGCTCCCAGCATGGATTCAGTAAGCACACTCCAGGGATTTTCATTTGGATGCCTCAAGCTTAAGATCACAAAATTAGGGCCTAATGGTGTTATTAATAATGAAGCATTGATATTCTCGTTCTCATTCTGAATTAGGATTTATGGCAGTGAGAGCAAAACCCAGTATAAATTACATCTGAAGTTATCAATAGCTGTAGAAGAAGTGAAGAAGTGCAGACATAGCTCCTTCGCTACTGGAAGGCTGAGTAGATACTTTGTCTACTCCATATTAAATGTGTAAGACAGCACAGATGTGACTAGAAACAGGTAATGGTGATGATATGATTTTTCTTTCTTGGTAATGACCTACATGTGTTGTTTTGCTTGAGGTATTCAACAATTTACTCTCTATATTTCAGGAACATGCACCAGTATCTAGCATGTCAACACTAGAATACATTTTCCTTCCTTAGCCTTTCACAATGATCTGCAGAAGGATAAAATAGTTATTCCTCTGCTACTGCCCTGCTTTTGTGTGGGAAACAGACATGAAAAGAGTTTTGCAAATCGCTCAGCTCATCAATGGCCATGATGGAATTCAGTGCAGGTCTCTACCTTCCAGCACTCCAGCTGGGAAGCTTGCCTTGCTCTTTGCAAGGGATGGCTACTTCCAGCATACACTGTCCCTGCTCAACCTATCATAACCATGATTAAAAATATATATGCATTTGGACTCTTTAAGTCCATCTTTTTACTGTTTTTTTCTGGTTTGTCTGGAAAACAGGATTTTTTTGCTTTGCAGAGTCTGAATAGGGAGCTGCACCTGTTAGCTCTGCGATACCTTAGGGCTCTGTAGTCAACCATCTGCTTTTCAAAATCTATTTGTTCTCTCTTGGGCAACCAAGAAGGCATAAAGTATGTTTTATCACCTCAATGCTGAAAGTGATCATTTACACTAGAAAAATACACCATGCCAGGTAGAATTTTGACTAAGGAAAAAGGAAGAAAATTTCTGGTGGAAGGCAGGGAGAGGCAAGAAGAGAAGGCAAAAGAAGGGTGAAGGGCGGTGAACTGAAAGGAATGGGAACAAAACTCACTTGCTTCCAGCAAAAGTCAACTTGATATGCTCTACTGTGACCTAGGGACTTCATATTACATATTTCTATAACATGCCTCTCTATAACCACAGAAATAAAAGATAAGATTTGACAATCTAAACTTGAAAACGCTTTTTTTTCAGACACTTTTAAGTGCCTGCTGGTCTGGAGTTAGGGCTTGAAACACATGTTTCAAAGGAATGAAGTATCCTGGTACCACCCGAGGAACAGTCCCGGGCTTTGCATGCTTTTTCCAGTAAGAGTAGACCAATAACTGATTCATACCTCCATTATAGTCACAATTGTGCTTTTATTTGGCACCCTCTCATCTCTTGCAAGTCACTTGCAGATGGTCTAGAAGCCACGGAACAAGCTGTACTTCCTTTCCATGACAGCCATCCCCTATCTTATGGAATCCTTCCAGTTTGCTGCACACAAGGTACAAGGATACTTCTCCACAGACACCTCTCTTGACTTCAAAAACCCCCACATTCTATAGGATTCTGTAGGTAGCCTTTCCAGTAGCAGAAATAAAAGAAATAATTTGCACTGCTTCCATCTCCCGTAGCTCGATAAGTTCACAGAAGCCAGAACAGAAAAGGAAATGAGAGATTTAGTGGGATTGTTCAGGGCCTCACACTGAACAACGGGGGGTCCAGGGAAATACTTCTGAGACTACCATAATGTGGTTATATAAGTTGCTGTCATGCCATCACTTTGGGTTTTGCAGACAGTGCTGATAACCCTGTCTCAAGTAGGACAGAGGAAAAAGAAAAAGGGTTCAGAGAGTAAAAGACTCATTAAAACCCTCAAGAGCTTTTCGTATGAGAAAAGTTTAGAAAGCTTCAAAATGACAAAGAAAACAAAAAAGACCGAATGCAGTAGAAGTGATTTAAATATAACTGCACAGAGAAAACAAAATAAATCTGACTTCCTGAGAAAAGAGGGGACAGTCATTAAAAGGCTGAACACTAAAACCAATAAAAGGATTTTTGCTTTTCATCCACATGCTATATAACAAACTTGCAGTACTCAGTACCCAAAACCCCAGATGGGCCAAGATTTTATCAGTTTAAAAAGGACTAATTATTGCAATAATAATAAGAAAGGCCTTTATAATAATAAACATAATATAATTACAGAAATAGTTAGCATAATACTGAATAAACAGAATATCCACAATTATGGTACAATAAACTATGAGGACTGAAAACTACCCATGTTTAAGGACATAATTTTAATTTGATACTTATTAATGAGAAGTTACCCCTGTGTTAAAAGTTAAACCACCATTCCTCTTTATGGGAAATTTGACTTTTTTTCTGAAGGATCTGATACTGGATCTGTGATGCTTTCTGTGTGGCTTTCCAGAGCTGTGCCTCCAACACATACATGCCCCCATCAATCAAGTGTTCAGCTTGTTCACCACTCCTGAACATGTTCAGTACAATCAAACCCCCTGGAAAATCAAAGGACCATGTCTGCTCTTCAGGAATATGTGCTGTTTTCATCAACTTGTGAGAAGCGAGATTGTTTTAGCCATTACTTTTAATGCACATAATGAAGTGGGGAGAAGAAATGAGGGACAGCATTCTGTAGGTTTGATAAAAAATGGCAGTGTTCCAGTTTTGTTATTTGATGATTAAGATGTGAGTAAGAGTCATATTTTAAGACAAAGTATTCTTAACCACCTATACATCTCCATGTCCTTTTTTAGTATTAGAAAATGAAGTTCACACGTGGAATAAACAAAAATAAAATCCTCCATAAATTTGAGCCAGCTCCTGAGGAGTCAAATGAGCCTCCTGTGTTCTGGATTTCTGTTGGAAGTTTTGTTTCTGATGTATAATTTTGGGTATAATTATCAGGCTGCCTGTCCCTCAGAGAGGCTGCTAAAAGAACTTTTCCCCTTTAAACAGCTGTCTAGTTAAAAAAAAAAAGTGGAAGCTCAAGTATCTTGGAAGCTTTCACCCATCAGACTTGGCTAAAAGTGTTGAAATTTGGGAGGGAAAGGAGTAGGAAACAGGTAGGCAAATTGTAGACAGGAGCAAACAGAGTGGGTTCCCAAACATCTCATTTCCCTGGGGAGCCACACCTAGGAAAGCCCTGGGGATGCAGGCAGTCCCTAGGAGTCCCTTACAAAAAGTTCCTTCCCTGCAGCATCTCATGAGCCTTGCTTCAGTGAAATCAGCGTGGCAATACAAGCACATACAGGCAGTAAGTTCCTGCCCCACGTTAAGCTGATGTGTAGTTTTTTTAATTAGAGGCACCTCCATAAAATCCAGCACCCATTTAAATTAAATAAAACCAGGCCATATACTTCCTCCCAGCTGGTTTTATTTCCTTGTCCTTCGATATCTCCGTGCTGACAGAAAGGCACACTCTGCAGCCTGCCTAAAAGACTGTCCTCACTTCCCCAACTTTCAGACGAAACAGAGCTGTGAAACCAAAACACCAGTTCTATCGGAGACAGAGGAAAGCAGCAGTCCTGTAAACGATGGCAATCTAAAGCTTTAGAAGAAATATAGGCAGTAATGCACACAATCTTACCTGCACGAGTCTGCACCATCAGCCTTTGAGAGGTTTTTTTACATCTACTCTGTAACGATGCATTTTTTGAAAATGGTTCTAGTGCTCAGGAATGTCAAGAATTTAGGAAGAGAGCCACAGCTTAAGAGAGCAATTATTTGCCAGTAAATACTCAATTTGCTTGTCCTGTGATTTTTCTTCTCCTAACTCGCCCTCTCCATAATCCGTCTCTTGCTGCGTCATGAGCACAAGAAGTCTTTTCTTCATAACATAACACTTCAGTTTGCTATTTTGTTAGCATTAATTAAGAATTCCCTCTACTGGTCATTTTCTATACTCTTACAAATAGCACCTTGAGCCCCGGACATTAAAAGGCAGTGAGTCAGTGTGTGGGATTCAGCCACCATTTATAAACACCTTCAACCACATTCACCCAGTTTACAATATTCAGGACATCTCAGCTGAATTACTGCTTTGTGTCCAGTTTGTATTCAGATGGGGGCCATATGTTCCTTCATGTATTAGAGCAGAGCTCATTAGCACTGCTCCAGTCACGCCACAGCAAGCATTTTTTTTTTTTCCTATCTTGCCTCCATTTTAACCTGATTAAAAACATTTTCTCCAGGGTAGGGTTCTGGAAAGTAACTGCTCAAATCCAAAGTACTGTTAAAAAGGATATGTGTAATTTTAAAATTAGTTTTAAATTAAAATTTTCTGCAAAAGAACTCAGTTGTTACTTAGGATTAAACTGCTTACTAAAAGCACCTTCTAAAAATATGGAAGAGTCTTCATAAAAACTCTTTTGCAGTAACCACAAGGGCTAAATATTCAGTGAGCACACAGACCTAGCTCTCCCATAAGGATTTAGGCACGCAGCCTATTTTTAAAGAGGGTACGTATGTATGCATCTGTGCAAGCACCATCATACAACTAGATTAACACCTTGCAATAATGGGGAGAGTGGGTGTAGTCAGAAATCTGGATGTGCAAATTGTATTTCCTAAGAAATTTTGTGTAGGCAAGTCCCATTCTGCTCAATCAACAGTAGGCAGAGAAATACTATATTTGGAAAAAATTCATAAAATACAGAAGGAGTGACTTGAATCACGCACAGTAATTGCTAAATGAAAATCTAGGTTCTGAAATACAAAACAGGAACACCCATATTGGAGGCAGAAGAAAAAAATGACACACCTGGGATTGAACAATATGATAAATCCATTTTAGGATAGAAATGTATCATCTGTTAAAATTCCCTTGGGTCTGGCTACTTCTTACATGAGTGAAAAGAACTTTTGGGCCCAAATTGAAAATTAACATCACATCATAAACATTTCACTGCATTTGGAAAGACTGTGTGCATTTCATATGATGCAGTTATATTGTAGGAAACCATGGAATTCCCACAAATCCAAACCATAGCATGATAAAATGTGTCCACAATTCCTCACATACAAATAAGCATTTCAAAACAACACGTTCAGAGCACAAACTACATCAGAGACATCACACACCCCTAATAAAATGCATTTATGTTATGTATATCCTATGTATCTACTGCTAAAAAAGCAGGCAAGTTAGAAACATACTGAAACCCCTCAGTCATCTTTAGGATTATTGTACACACTCTCCTACAGTGCCATATGCCCAAACTGATTGTGAGTTCATGTTAAAAATTATTTAACTTTTCTCCCCAAACACCTCCATCAAACAGCAAGAGAACAGCAGGACCTATAGGGTCTATTTTTCTGGGGCACTGACCATCTCCTCCACAAAAGACAGCATGCTCAAAATCCAAAATAGTATAGGAAAACAAACAGTATGTGAAAGGTGAAAAGCCCACTTCAAGAGCACTGCTCCCTTCTTCCCTAAAACTGATTTTCCTCTGACAGCTCTAAAAACAGTGCATAAATAACACATCCTATGGCTAATATACCTACCTACACAAGTGCCTTGGAAACAGGAGAGCTTCCAAGAGCCTGGGGAGGGCCCATCCTGGATGCTCTGAAGTAGCCAACAATTCACACAGATTTCAAGAAGTCAGCAGTGGACCTGATCCCTGATGCTCATTTGTGAGGGAAATACACTGAACTTCAGCTAAACAGAGCTACATGCTAATTGTACATAAGATTAACTGCTTTCCCTTAGGCTTTGAATTATACTGACATAAATAAAGCATTTCAGAATTAAACCTGACTATTGTCAAGTTTATGTTATGCATAATTTAAGAAGAGAGCAAAGAAGAGTAGATCAGTCTTAGGAGGTACTTTCAGGTTAGATTTTCAATATTTAGATGAGAATCTGAAAATGAAACTTTAAATCAACTCTAAACAAAATTAAAGTACATTAAAGAATATGAAAATGGCAAGTATAATTCTGTTGCAAAGGTTTAAAAGTGAAAAATAAATATGAACAGAAATAAATTTAATTTTTATAAATAACTGTAAGCAAGCAGAGTTTGTTGCAATATTTTGTAATAAATAATTCTTTGTGAAAAAATGGATAAGGGCTCCCCAATTTTTGTTGTCTTAAAATTACGTGCTTTCACATTAATACACTAATTTGCCTTTGCAGAGCAGAGCTTTTGAAAGAAGAGCTGACACACTTAATAGGGACAATTGGGTTAAAAGGGAATTTCCTGGATAAAGTCAGAACATAACAAATTCTTACTTATCCAGTGTAGTTAATGTAAAATTATACTCTTCTCAACAGGGACTGCATGGTGAAAGGGATATCTGGTTTGTTTAGGAGGTGCCCCCATTAACNGCTCCCCGCTCGCCCGGGAACCGGGGTCCGGGCGCTCACGTGTCTCGGGGAGCCCCGGCACGTCCTAAAGCGCTTCTCTGGGCAGGAATCCCTCCTAGATCCCAGCGACACAAACCCGACTGCGTGGCCACCCCGCCGTTTGAACCCCGCGTTTGTTCCCCCCCTGACCGCAGCACCTATTTGCTTTCGCTTTCAAAGGTGCTTTTACTGCCCAAAGCTGGACAGGCGTTCTGCAGGTTTTTTTTTTCTAGCGGGGAAAATCTCTCTCGAAACAACTTAGTGCTTCTGTTTCTGTGTCACAAAGGCTCCCAGCACTACCATCTCCATCCCACCTCCACACTGAATTAACTCTAAGTATTATCTATATAATGTGTACCACAACTACACATTCGACAAAGATGAGCATCTTTACCTACTTATAAACGAAGAAAGCAGAACTCGAAACAACAAACTTAAAGAAATCATTAATTTTGAGGAAAAGAGAAAAGCATATTAAGCCCACATTTCGGTATGTTAACCTGGTAATGTAAAGGATTCAGCTGGTGCTGAACAGTTAAAATTCAGCTGCTCAATGATACATTTTTTCCCAGGTAAATTCCTACTGAAATCAACAGACAAGCTTCTGGACAGTAACACCGATACAAACCTGAGCTACTTCGACTAAAATCCCACCAATTTAAAAAGGTGTGATCATGCCCCAAATCTGACCCAAGGCAGTGATGCCTTAGGGAGGACTGACAAGATGATTAGTCAGAACCAGCTTCCTGTAGGAAGCTTGCCACTGGAAAGCTGTCTCCTGGCAGGCACCAAGGTCTGCTGCAGCCGAGTGGGGAGATAAAGGTTATCACTATTCCCATTAGCAGTGTTAGGAACCTAAGAAGGTATGCAGTGACATGTCTCTCAATCCAAGCACAGCACGTGAACTTATTTTTTATTTTGCTCTCTGCACTGACACGATACTTTCACTAGATAAACCTTGTCATTGATTTAGTAAAAAAAAACTATAATTATTCATTATAATATCATGGATCTTATAACCAATTTTCTGTACACATTCAACAATGGATTATTCCACAACACGGCAATATGATGTAACTTAGGTCAGGCGTGGAGGCGTAGTTTGCACAGGCTGTTACTAAGTGACAAAGGAATTTAGGGCATCAGTGAAAGGTTGCATTTGTTAACTGTTCATTTCCAAACAGTGGTGGCTCCAAGGGAGTTGCATTTTTTTTTGGCTTTTTTTTTTCTTTTTTTAAATGGGATTTCTTTCAACTCTGTTGAAAGTTGCTGGAGAAGAGCTGGTCAGGTATTTTGGTGGAAGAATCATTCTGGGGAGATTTAACAAGCAGACATCACTGATGTAAAGTTCCAGCCTCTACTATTTCACAAGTATTTTTTTTGGTTGGTTGTTTTATACATCACCACTTAAGAGTTCATGCAGCAATGTTATTTCCAGCTCAAATATAAAAACCTGCTAGGAAAAAACCTGTAATACTTTATCCTATCAGACTAATAATGCACAGCTTATGTGCCATTTTAATCAGAATTGCTTTCCCCCAGTGAATGGTGGATAAAATCTTTCTAGACTGCAGCAGANTTTTGTTGGGGGTTGCCCCTGTTTATTGGTTTTTTTTTTTTTTTTTTTTTTTAATGCTCTAAGCAATCAGCCAGTAGAGCCAGACATTGTCCTCAGGTAACCTCACACAGCTGCCTCCAGTGCAAAACGCTGTCACTTCTCAGACTTCATAGGCTGTGATCCGCTTCCTTCCTTCCTTCCTTCACGCCGGTCCCCCGAGGCTGCCAGCCCAGCGCAGCGCAGCGCAGCCCAGCCCAGCCCAGCCCAGCCCAGCCCAGCTCTCCAGCCCCAAACGTGCTCAGATTTCCCCCAAACCAGCTGTCCCAGTGTCCCTGAGCTGTGCCAGCCTCCCCTGCCCCACTCCTCCCCAGGATCCTGCTGGTCCCAGACCAGCAAGGCCTGACCTAAACCTCTCTGAGCTGTTCCTGCTGCAGGAGCCAGAGATTTAAACCCCTCCAGCCCTGGCCTCGGTGCCAGAGCGAGGACAGGGCCAGGGACAGGGTGACCTGGAGGGGATGAGCAGTGGGTGCCTGCCCAAACCATCAGGGTCAGACGAGCTCCCCCCGTCCCAGGA